>DWTO01004047.1:0-11928 GCA_018244755.1 Jemadia pseudognetus
TGGGGATTATGGGCATAACCCCTTAGGGGGGGGGTATGTCTAGCAGTGGACTGCAATAGGCTAATGATAATTATGATGATGATGAGTATGTTCCAATTTTCTTTAAAACATAAATATTAGATAGTTTACATAATTCCTGATTTTTTAAATGACCATAAGCATTGAAATGAATCATACATAAATGGCCTTTGATTGAGCAACCCTATTTATATCCCACACTGCATTTTATGTCTTGCGCCTTCCCGCCGGATATTAAGCCCCAAACTTAATCATGTCCCACTTCTTTTACAATATTGAACAGTAAAAGGAATTTTTTACGCTACTCATTACACTGCGTTAAATTCCCACGAATTTAAACTTTTTTTTAATGTTATGAAACCTTTTATTATTTTCACAATTAGTTTCGTGAAGTAATGCGTTCACGCTGCATAATTTCACCGTCATTGAGTTAGCTCAGGTCACCGTACCGTCGAACCATTTATATAATTGAATGAATGAGCATATTATGCGTTCGCAATGCGTATTTAATTTATCTATCGTGAATACAATTTCATTCTACTCACGTGTTTCGAATGTTCAAGCTCGGTATGGGTTGGAATAAATTGGGGAAGTTTTAATTGTAACTTCTATCGTCTAAATGTCGTATTGACGCTCGTCCACATTCACTGTTCCAGTGTAAAGAGTGATATATATATATAAGAATTAGGAATGGTGGAATAACGTGTGTATTATGGTAATTTTATTAAGATTATTATACTATGAAATGTGTATTTTGTTAGTAAATAGTAAAAGCAATGATAGCCTAGTGGTTTGAAATTGGACCGATCACTCCGGGAGACCGGATTCAAATCCTAGCGCGCACCTCTTAAAAATGTGCGTTTTGAAGTTTAAATATTACTTGCTATTGGATTTGTGCCCGGTGCATGGCAATAGGCTCACCACCTATTCCATAGCGGGACGTAAATATAACTGGTGAAACGTGGGAGTGTACTATACTCCTCTGCGAACCTCTTCAGTGATAACAGGCGTGATGTTACGTGGGGAAAGAAAAGAAATGAAAAAGTAATCTTCATCAGCGTTTTACTTGCATCTTATTTGGGAGGAACATCTGACGCACAGGAAAAAAATGAGCGTTGAAAAAGAAGAATATAAAGTGTGTTTAAATTTGCATCAGCGGTGGATGTGATGCAGATGAGTGACGTCACGTGTAGCCGTCAGCCCCTCACCCCCTCTGCTAATTGACACCCTCATGCCGGCTGTGAATCATTTTTGGTACAGTTTAATCAATTATACCAATGACAGCGTTTGTATACATCATTTACGGATAAATTTTTCCTTTCATGATTTTTTCCATTAACCTATATGAAACGTATGGGATAGTTCTTAGTTAAGCATTCGTCCGTAATATACTTTTATGATACGCTAAACTTTTTCATTTTTATTTAGCAGTAGCCTCACGTTCAGGGCACTTGCCAAGAAAGTGCCTACGCACTCTTGTCTTTCACAATTCCAGGATATACAAATCACCAAAAATAAACGCAGGTAGGCAGTTTCACTCTTTCGCTGCCTGTAGCGGAAAAGATTTAGCGAAACACTTTGTCCTACTCAGAGAGGCGTGTATACTATAAGATATGGATGGTACGCTGCGGTGCGTCTGGATGTCCAATGGTAAAACGGAGCAGGTGAAACCAAAATAACGAGCTTTAATGCACCCTCTCTTTAAAGTATCTAATACGAAAGTGCAAAATAAGCAACTCTTCGTCTGTGCTCAAAAGACTATGCAGTTTTGCCTCTATCAGTTTCTTCTACATACAAGTTCATGGCATCCAGCTGATACTTGACAGATCCGTTCCATGGGCGGCAGCTTGGGCGAGAAGTACCACCTCACCTTTTTCAAGATGTTAAGTTTTCGCCACAGTTTTCTCCTGAGGTTCCATTCCATGAACCTGCCGAAGTTTAGACTGGACAACATCCATTCCCAATAGAAACAAATGGTCAATGATGGGGGTGGAAATACCTCGGAAAGACGGAGTCAGATTAAGAGACTCTGATTGGAGGTGAAAAGATACGCTTACGTATTTGAAGCCACGAAATATTACCCTAGTTGTGTTGTTCTCGTCAGCAACAAACATAAAGGTGTAATCAATTCGTTTTACCATCGCCTGGATTACGTCCTTACCCGCATGCATCCTTACCTAATGCATAATATGCATCCTTACCTAATTTTTTTTTTGTTTAGTTTATTTATATATTTTGTTCTTATTAATCGCTATCAATACAGTCTTTATTTAAATGAAATGTATTGTGTCTGACTATTTAAAATCTGTTAAATAGACTGTAGTATATTAATAAAAATAATATTTTTGTTATATATCGATATCACGAGCAGTTATACGTTATACGAGCGATGTGTACTCGAACATACTTGTTCTACTTCAAAACAACACAAAAGAAATAGGGGTACATTAGACGCGAGAGCGCGGGAGTAAAGCTGTATTATTTGTCAACGCTCAGAGGCTCACGACACACAATCTTAAAATCAATTTTCATTTATTCCCAGATTATCCGCACTAGTAACAGGCCTCGGTTGTGGGTATGAAAATTGCTAGATGTCCCAAACAATTATTATTGTATTTTATTATGTAGACGAACACTATTTTTTTGTATTTTACTACTGAGCTTCTACAAGAAAACTGGTAAGGAAATATCCTTTTATTCCGTCCGTATGTCGTACATACACAGATTATTACTTAACATTAACTGAATTGCATTATATTTAGCTGTTCAATTCCAAATTCTGCAATATCTCAATGTTGTTTTAACCGTTTTAATTCTATAGGTAGGTGGTACCAGTCACCTTACGGTGTTCGCTTCAGCTTAGCTCAGATATTCTAATCCACGTCAGTCATAAGTGCTGTTCATATTCCTAAGGAACCTTATCGCACTGTGTCCTAATATCAAACTGTCAAACCGGAATGTAGAAATAATAATAATATGATGGGACTTCTCCCGAGCGATGTAGCTAAACGAATTATTAAATAAAATAAATCGTCATTTCTGGTATTGAGAAACTCTATGTAAACGTATGGCCAGTGTGCGGGCGAATAGTCTCGGGCGGCGAGCCCAGCAAAATCTTTACAAATGTACACCGTTATCGTGCCGCCCGATTGACCGGCAGCCGGCCGCACATTTCTCAGCCTGAAAAATAACGGATTTATTTAATTTTATGGCAACGCCGCGTGCTGAATGGTCGATTGGACTGCGGCGAAGCGACAACTCATTCAGTTCTGAGAACAGTTTATGTTTTACGACATAAATGCCGGATTTATTATTTGATACCAGCATACAATTTGAAACGGTGCGACGAATAGTCTTCATGTGGAAGTTAAACTCCTACAAATTTAGTATGTATAACTTTTAAACTATGTATAGTATTAAAATCAATATGATACATGAAATTGTCAGATGAACGTTTATAATCAGTAAAAAGTTCGCGCTCGAAATACAATCGTACCGGCGCATTTATTTACTAAGTGGTTATTATTATTATATTTATGTGCGGTTAATAGCTATCATACTAATTCTGGAATTACTCGTATAATGCCCCCATCTTTTTTATGTTTACCTTTCCCATGGCTCCACGGCACGTCGTTAGGGTAACTGATCTCATTATTATAATCCTACTAGATAATTTACAGATTTGTTACGAAGATGTTACAGCCAAAATTGATTTGCAAGTTTTATAATCCGGTTGAATTAAGACATGAAAAAACTGCTCAAAGCCTTTCAGACGACAAATATTAATAAGGAAAATAAAAAAATTGTAAATATATAAATTTTATTGGTTAAAATACTAATGTACATACGATTTATACATACAAGGAGCTGATGATTTTGTCATACATTAAAGATCTTATAATTTATATATTGTGATATTATTGCTAAAGTATGGTAGATAGTCCTTATTGAAATCACACATGCAGCGCTGTCTCTACTTGCAACTAATATTGTCATATTAGAAATGTAAGTAGTTGATGTTTAAATAACCTTTTATTTTCCACTACAAAAACATTTTTGTGGCAATTGTTCAATATCTAATAATTGTGCAAAGAGGAGGAAAAAAAACTTTTTTTGAGTGAGGCTAATTGGGCCTAGCTCTTCGTACGATCACGATCGGATTGCTTTGCTATTGTTGTTATGGAAAGGCAAGGTCAGAAAAAACTATTGTAGCGTAAAATTGTTAAATCAGATTTCGAAAGGGTGGAAAAACTTATGATTAAATGAGAATTCAAATTTTTTACTACAATGGTTAGTTAACCCGGTAAGTAGGCCAGTTATTTTGGGTCGCGCATTTTGAATATTGAGATTGAATAATTGTTGAATCAGATTTGTTCCGTAAAATGTCATTTAAACATTACAGTAATAATGTAATATCTCTCAACTTCTATTATTAGTTACATAGGGACATTATTAGGTAAAAACGTTTGGTGGTATCGAAAAAAACACCATATAAATTATAAAGCAATCGTATTAATATGCTGATTATATAAAACATATTTCTGAAAGAGAAAAATACCTACAAGTAAAGTGTAGTTTTAAAGATGAATTGCTTTGCAGGCAATTAAGACAATAAAAAAACAGTAATACTAAAATAATGGGTAATGTACACAGAATAAACTGATACAAATTACAGGATTAGTGCCACCTACAATTTATAACTGTACGCAGACTTTCAAATAATTAAGTCAGAGTAAAATGCGAGATACAAGAAGAAAAGGTGATCTCACGTGTAACTTGACAACTGATTCGAAAATTAATACATCTGTTACTTCATTTGTCGATATTATCTGTGGCTAGTGACTACTATGATCGTGGCTGTCACTACGCGGGACGTCAGACGTAACTGTTGACTTATTAACGTATTGCAATTGCAAATGCAAAATTATAATTGACTTTATGCTTTACTGACAGTTCTAAACATTTTATTGATAATCACTTAATTTAATTTGTTACAACCTATTCTTTTATCGCCTCTCAGTTCTTGGTGTTATTAATCAAGTCTGCCATGCAACTCACGTTAAGCTTTACGCAACGTTTATGTTAAATTTCGCAGCATAATTTATGTACGAGAAATTATTTCGGGTTTAATTTTCAAATTGCTAAGTTCTTTAAGATAATTAAGGCGGCGAATTAAAATCAGCTTAATTCAGCGTTGGAGGCGTGTTGTTTAAACAAGTTGAGTAAACAAAATTCAAATAGGTAGCGCGAACTTGGCAGCTGGAATCGTTTTACATGCCATCATTTTCTTATTACGGGGTCCGCTTCACAATTCAGATGTTAAAGTAATTTGTCTTTTTTGCATTTTTGTTTATGTTACATTAAAGCTTTTGACTTTGTTATATACATTTTATTATACTTGGTGGAGGAACGACGTTAAGCGAAACAGCTGTTAATTAGACGAATACTTATAAACTGGTCGGTTTATGTCTTAACCTTTAAACCCGGTTGGAACACCTCAGTCGGCAGTCCGCACCTAATGAACCAGGGAAGGTCGTAACAAAACAACATCACGCTTGTCATCTCCTAAGAGGTAAACGGAGGAGTGCAGGAAACTCCCACGTCTCACCAGTTACGTCTACGTTTCACTTCTGAATAGGTAGTGAGTCTATTGCATACACAGGACTCATATGTAAACTTTGAGCCACTACTAAAAAATCTAGTTTAGAAAAATCTATTAGTGTCCGATCTGGAATACAAACCAAAGACCTCCTGATCAGCAGTCGCGCTTGTAACTAACACGATCAACGAAACAGTCGTATAAGCTAAAGGATAATTTGACCATTTGTAGTTAGTTATGCGTTGTCTACACGCTCTTCCTTCTATTATTTATTTGCTCTATCAAATTTCGTGTATGCTAATTAACGGTTGATTTTATCCAGGTGTTACGTTATCAAGTGTAAATAAATACGTAAAATCTGACAGTTGCGGCGCGTCACGTGACGTTTCAGCTCGCGTGAGTGAGGGTTAAACTGTTCCATTATTCGGTAAAACGCCCGTAAACTGATGAAAGCGCGACCATTTTATTGAGCTTTATTAAAGTTCCTTTTTTGAATTGTATTCAAGCATTGGATTTCCTTTCATTTGTGCTTTTTATTATCTTTTCATTTATTTTTTGCCAGCGTACTTCTCGTCTGTCTGTACAGGTTCATGCAAAAATATAATTTTAAAGAGCTTAAAAGACGCAACGATAACTTAGGGTGTTTCGTCAAACACAAAGGAAAACGAACGGAAAAATGGTAGAAATGCATGCGTAAAACTAAAAAAATATGAGAATGTAACAGTTACCTCTTGCACAGAACAGCTACCGCTCCTACCACTAATAGGAGACTGCAAATTTATTTAACAGTAAACCAGGTATTTAAAAGTGAATAGTTATAGCAGTGCAGTGTTATAAATGTATCCAAGCAATAGCGCAAAGCTGCTAAAACAGGTAGGTTGAAAATACCGCAGTATTTCACATCAGGGTGAATATTAATATTTTACCGAACATGAATCAGGCCTCATATGGGGTCCACTCTTGTAACCCACATTTATAAATATCTCAAAATGTTACCCGTTTATATGTACATAAGCCTTAATAAAAAAGTTTGTTCCTCCCAACGATTTCGAAATAAAACGGATAATTAACAATTGCATCTGCGTTGTAAATCCTGATAAAATTTTATATCATTAAACTATTACACAGTAACGTTTTAGTCTTTTAATTCTAGACAAGTTTCTATTATTTTTGCTATATCAATAGTTGAAACCAAAGTCAACGTCTCTCCCTGTTTAGAGCTAATAAACATGCCAGTCATGAAATCCTCAGTGTAGGGTTCACTCGGGTATCAATTATTCCCGCGCCGGTACATTCCTGCTATCGTGCGGTGCACGGGTTACATTGTGGTGGGAAGGGGAACAGAAGTATTGCAATTATCGGTGGAACGCCGAACGTTTAATTAGCTTCTAAACTCATAGGCGTGTAAACGCACTCCAACTGTTATTAATAATACTTACTAATTAAGCATAAATAAAAAAATTCTGCTAACCCAATGTGTAAACTGTTCATAGTGAAAATTTAGTCATGAAAGCAAATGGATCATAATGTTCAATTAATTTAACCAATAATAATGATTCAGAATATTTGTAATAGATATTAATCAATCCGCGCAATGATTTTAATAATACAACTGTTCTTATAGTTATTGAAATATGAAGTAATCTAGCTCACTTGGTAGCAAATTTTGAGAGAACAGGTGAACAAAAATATCTGTTATAAGTACGAGTATTATACATATATAAGTTTCATTCGATATCCCGACGACAGGGACGCATGGAGACTAATCGTGAGCTTATGAACCGCGGGAGCTACCATCATCAGTTTACAATACAATGGCCGCCAACAATAGCCTTAATGGTTCACAATGGTGGCCGTTTACCCCTCAACACTAGCTCAATGGTCAGATCGATCCCTCGCCCGAAAAACTCAAGGAAACAACCGATAAGAGTGATTAATTGGTTAAAGTAGAATTCAATGAAAGCGTCGGAAACGCTGAGCCGCTTTTTTTAGAAATCGGCTAAGCTGCCGTGATTCCTTTAAAAGTATTAAATATTTTTGCTAACACATTCTTTAACGCGCTGACTTATTGTAGGTATAAATTGTAAAGATCTACTTGTAAAGATTAAATTAAAAGTATCAACAAATCTACGCTTATTACATAATCCGCCTGATAGGCATAGTGTAATCATAACCTCAGATGTTATAAGCCGAGGTGTTTGTAAATGTTTGTGTATTCGTTAAAGCTCTGTACCCTTACCAAGGCGGCTATTTCAAACGAGTAGCGACAAAATGGCGCTGAAAACTCGTGATTTGTGAGCGATCATGTTTCGAGTTACACGGCAATAAATTAAGGGAGTATGGAGAATAATTCCATCAATGTAACCCGTGCGTGTTTAGTGGAGTTCCATTGATTTATCGATGCACCCCACGATATAAAACGTATCCGTGTTTTACATACACGTACGACGTTAACAAGGTCAGATTGACGTGTATGTACGCTTCACTTCTAATAGATTAATGAGACATGTTATAAAGGACCACGCAATAAGCAAATACTCGGTCTATTTCTATATTGCTGTAGATAGGTACGTATCCTCTTTGTGCTGAGTGCGTATAACGTTTGTTTCACTTCGACAGGTCTTCTTAACGAGAAAATTATTTCATCATCATCAGCTCATTTAAGTTCACTGCTAAGTTCACGCGGGTTTAGCTAAGTTAGTAAGTTATATATTTCACACTAACGCAACCCAATCTTTAAAAATATATGAAGTATAAAAGTAGATACATGAGGCTATGTTTTACTTGTTCAAGTAACCAAACGTAAATGCACTTTGAGTTTTTCTTGTTCATTTAAAGTGGAATTTTTATATTTTTTTGTTCATAAAATGTAAGGAAATACCCTATTTATGTAAAATTACTTATACGAATAACAGCAATTTTTGTTATGTGGGAATTTATATTCCATATTATTTAAATTCTCTAATACCACGCTCAAAATCAAGTCAGTTAACTGATCATAAATGCGGATAGTCTATGTACATATGTGTGTATGCGAAATTAGTTCTATTGACGGTTAATTCACGGTTGAATATAAGTAGCTTGTTTAATATTTTAATTGGATGGTAAAAAAACGATTTATATTCATTGTCTTTGAATTAGTTAATCTTTTATATTCGATTGATATATTTATAATGGTTTTTTAAAATATGCATGTTTTCGGTATTTGCGAAAATTATTTATAAATAATTTGCTGTAATGCGTTATATACACATGTATTTAATACTATTTAACTGTTTCATCGTCTTGTAATATATTATAGTCTATATAACATACAATCAAAAATATATTTTATTAAAAGTTTATTGTCTGCGAAGCATCAAGTGGTGAGCATTATTATTCAAAAGACGATCATACAATTCTAGATATGTAATGCTTACTTGAGATATTAATTGAAATCTATTATGATCGGATCAATAAATCATTTTTATGGCACCCCTTTGGTAGTGGTTTAATTGCACGCATGCAGAAGTGTTCATGTAAGAATAGATTGATAACAAGGTAGTAATTTAAAATACGTTAAACTGTACCACTTCTTGTAGTATTCATTGTTATTTAAATTTATAGCAATCACTTTTAAAATTTAATTTATAAATAGAATGTTCTTTTTCCAATTAAATCATAATAGTACTAATTCACAAAACAAAGTAACTTTATTAAATTACGTACTCATTTATTGATTATACGTGAAAATGAAAATAGCGTTTATTAAAGAGGAATTTTTTTCCGTATAGGTACGTAATATTATTTTTAAACTTAATGATACTTATTAAATTATAAATACTATATATCAAATGTAATATTAGGTTATCGTTATGGAAAACTTAAATAGAAAATTATTATGAAAATATTAATCCATACTATATTTTTAGTTTTTGTTTTGTTAAAAATAGCTGCGTGGGTTTGTGAAACCATGAGCCTTACAAAATGTAGCTGACGTTAAAAATGTAGCAATGATCAGTTTACGCGGTTAACGCCATAAAGGATGTATGGATATTAAGTTCATTGGAAGCTATACATTGAATTACGTGTCGCCAAGCAATTTATCAAGTGTAAATGGTTTCCTTTACAATATAATTTGGAATAACGTACCTAAATAATGGCAATTATTGCCGTCTTATACAAAGTTAGAATTTATTCTACTTGGACTTGCAATTTATTATAATTTAGTAAAATTGACATATATACATATATATATTAAAAATGCGTAAACAATGCACAAAAACCTCTATCTCATGACGGTATGGATTCCTCCCCAATTGCAGCACACAATTTATGTAAAAAATGTTTTTTTTTAAACAATGCCTCAATATTTGATGTTGAGGTATAAATACAACATCGATCAATAGCTTCCAAAGGACAGCACATGAAATAGTTTAAAGACTATCGTCTGCTCCTCCTTTATTTGATTCAGTATCAGTTTTATTTAGGCCTAAATGCTATACTACAATCTGCCCATTTACAGCGTTAAACGATGTCTCACACGTGGAACGTCGTAAGCGGCAAGCTCGAGTTGTTGCCAAAAGCTACGTAATGGCGAAGCTTTTGTATGGGAAAAGGAAGGGCATCACTCCCCGCCTAGAGCGGCGTGTCTGCCTCCCGCTCATTCGCTTCCCAGCGGTGGTCGCGGTCGTACGTTTTTGCGTTCGTCGCGCGTCGCTCTGTAAACACGATCGCGAAAAACTTTTCTGTGCCGTAACGAATGGCTTCCGGGCGCATATGAAATATGAACACGATTGCGTTGTGCAGTGATTTTTCCTAAACGTGTAAAAAGAGACTGATTAGCTCCAGCAGTGTTCTGAAGAGGCTAATTACGAGCTAGGCTAATTGGCGGGGCCGGCGTTTCATGAAGGTGAGCCGACTTTTATTTCCGTTCGGCAATCCCTCTAATTGCGTCAATTAGTGTAATGCGGCGACAGCTTTGAAGAGTCCGCTTAATGATCTCCACAAGTAGTAGCAGTCTTTGTAAAACTATGAAAGACAACAGCGGGCACCGGGGAGGTTCCCGGGACTGGAAAATAAATCGAGGGTCTATTTTTATTACAACTTAGGTACTTACTCGTGCAAATAAAGTCGATAAATAACTACGAAGTATATAGGTATTCTTGTAATGTTTTATACTAACAAGCTTTTTTGTTTCAATGTCTAATATAAAAGTTTACAGTAATTTAACTATTGTTTAATTATAATAAAATCTTTTGTATAATAACATACATATTATCTGATAAGTCAATATGATATGTAACGTAATAGGAAAATGATAGCAAATTAAATAATTCAAACTTTTAATTAAACCACTCAAAAATATTGTCGTTGTCCGTTATTAGAATGAAATTCAAGGAATTGATTATTCATTATTTTCCTGTTGTTTTTGTAGCAAATTCCTGGTTTTTTAAATTACATGTGTTTAATATATTTTTAAAAATCTATTGAAATATTTGTTCACGCGTATGTTCCTATGTAAAAATAAATATAAAATAAAAACAATAAAATAAAAATAAATGCGTTATTGGTTTATTCCAAATTAATAACCCATGTTCAATGAATATATGTTATGATAACTTGATACAATAATGCAAGAATCAAAAGTTATATTTTGATAGTGATTGTTTGATTTTCGAACTGTCTCAGAAAATTGGGTTCTATATTTCGTGTTTACGATTTACCTATATTTTCTGTTATAATATTTTATAAAAAAACCCTTCTTACGGTATTTTTAAAGCAATAGAATACATCTGTTAACGACGAAAGTTTTCAAAATAGAAATAAACAAAAAGTTAAGGCACTTCTATAATTCCAAAATGTGATCATATAATTTGTTATTCTTACGATTTTACGCAAATGAAATTAAGTGTAGGAAAACAGATTACTTTTCTTAATTATAACTACTATAATGGTGTGATCTGACGTTTTCTCATATACTAAGCTGTTATATACTTTGTTCGAGTTTCCGGTGTGCTAATTGGCTTGTTAGTGATTTTTATGTTATAACATATCCGTGATGTGTAATATTTACGGTTGAATAAATAGACCGTTAAATTAATATATCCATTTATTATCGTCCGTATTATTAGTAGTGATCATGATCAAATGTGAAAAATATCGTTAATGATTTAGTATAAAAATAGATTAATTAATACAATTATTATTGCGTATACGTACAGAGATAATAGAGATTCATTTGTTTTCGCAAATTTATATAACAATGATATTACTGTAATGACATAGATGAGTCTATCCTTGAACTCCTTTTATCGGCTTCATGTATTTCT
>DWTO01004048.1:0-11926 GCA_018244755.1 Jemadia pseudognetus
GAAGAGGTAGGCAGAGGAGTGTAGAACACTCCCACGTTTCACCAGTTACGTTTACGTCCCATTATGGAATAGGTGGTGAGCCTATTTGCCATACATCGGGCACATATCCAGACTCCGAACCACTACTAGAAAATCGAATTAGAATTTTTTTTAGTGCCCGACTCGGGAATCGAACCCATGACCTCTCGATCGGCAGTCGCACTTGCAACCAACGAGGTAGTGTTAGCATTATGTAAAATTCATTTCCTATAATTATCGCACCTTGATCAGTGGTTATTTAGCGTTTTGCCAACGCACAAGGGAGGGAGTTTCGTATAATGTCAGACTATAGTCCTTATATCTAGCATATCATAATATATGTAATCTGATACACATATACACATAAATATGGAAATGTTATGTCAAACACAAGGCGCAGTTATGTGGGAACTAAAGATTAATCATGCCATAGACTGAACCGTACATGACTCACGGCAGTCGCAGTAATTGATAATTTGATCCTTTTAAGAGTAAGTAATATTGTGTAGTATTGATGATTCATACTCCGATCTCGAGCAGGATGTCCGAAATATCAGTGAAGGGGAGGTCGCGGGAGTAACGAATTGTGAGACTTGAAAATATTTAAAAAAACATTCCTTTTTTTTCGTCATGGAATATGATGCTGGCAGTAATATCAGCCTGCAATATTTTTAATGGACGTACGCGCACGATTTTATAACAGGGAGTTAATGTTGAATTATTTTTCACATATGAAAGTTAATTGAATCCTTGTAATATGGACGCGGTCATCATTCTAAAATATAGCCAACGTTTCTGATATTATTACATACCTTTATTAAAGACTACATTAAACAACGACTGACCGCAGTGTCGTACAGTTAATGCAGGCACTGCTAAGTGCTCTGCAATTCCCAACCGCACGCCCAGCGCGGGGATTATGGGCAAAAACCCCCTTTATTACTACAGGCCTCTGTGTGGCATTGAACTGAGATAGGTCGATGATAACATTGATGATGACAATGGATGCGGTGAAGTAAAATGCGTCCGAACAAGACATTAATATTACTGTACTCGCTCATATGAAACCAAACTGGAAACACCACTAGTCACATTATATGAACGCGTTTCTCTAACTCCCGTATTCAGTTTTACACTCGCAATCGAAACCACGTTGCCGTCGTACCGAGATTCAGTTTGGAGATATATATACAATTTATCAAACCGACAGTTAGTGTTCGTGGAACCGGATTTGTTACTTTGACGCTCGAATACGCGACTGCGTGGATGTCGTAAGCCAGTACCTACGTCTGTCACACACACTGCACATACAATTTTGCAATGAACAGAATACTTTTCCATCAGTGCTACCAAGTTTCATAAGTTAATCTAATTATTGAAAAATAACTAGAGGTCTCTGCCGATCCGAATCTGGATAGCGGCAGACTGTGACATTGTCGCTCTAGTCCTGAGCCAAGACCCGTTAAACAGCGTTAAAAAGAGTATAGAACAAAGAACAAATCAGTGTTACGAAGGCAAGGACCATCACACAGTATACTCGGTATGACTGCATTATTATAATATTCTTGAAACAATAACTAGCCAAAGACCATAGGAGTATAATTAAATACGTAGTTTCACACTTGTAATCCTCGAAGAGGTAGGCAGAGGAACGTAGAACGCTCCCACGTTTCACCAGTTACGTTTACGTCCCACTATGTATGTATTAATTGAGCCAATCATACTTATGGCAATGGACTCATCACTATAAGATTTTTCTATTTTATACTTTCTAATAAGCAAATTAAGATTTCCATTATAAATATCTCGTTGATCGTGTTGGTTGCACAACCTGGTTGGTTGGTTGGACAACCGATCCTGAGGGCCTGGATTCAATTCCCGGGTCGGGCACTATTAGATTTTTTAAGTTAGACTTTCTAGTAATGGCTCGGAGCTCGGATATGTGTCAGTTGAATACACAGGTGAGCATCAGGCTCTTCACAATGAAAAGCAAATTATTATAGTAACAATTTCTTCACCATGGAAATAGATGTAGCGATAGTATTATTCTAGGCGAACAATTTACATATATCCTTTACTTGAGAAAAACGATTGATACTAAATTACTATAAACAAAGCTTCCTTTACACAACAGGGCAGTAGGTACAGCCGAGTAAGCTTGTGTATACCTACGATATGTTTATATAATATCTGTCAGCCTATATTGGTTCGACCTCCAAAGCTAGTTTTTATTAAAAATTCAATTGCACATTTCACTCTGTATATTTGGTAATTTTTTTAGCACATTCTATAAATGTAGAGCAACTTTCCAAGTTTAAAAACGGCATGCGAAATGGCTGCCGATTTCTTTGTTAAGTACACAGTTAATCAAAATTACAAAATGAAAAAAATTTATATAACTTTCAACAAAAAAAAAGCGTAATAATGCGGTAACTGCCTGAATGTCTTAAAGTCTGAAAATGTTTTCCCATACATTTCCGTAACAAGTTTCATTTATCTAAGTTACAAGGAGAAGGTGAGATTTAACGAGAACCGTGGTATACATATCGATGGTTGAGAAAGTATCCAGCTTGAAGCAGTAAATAATAATAGCACTTACGAACAAAATAGGTATGATGTGAATTTAGCAGTTGTAGGATAATATTTAAAATCTGCTTACAACAGCAGCGTCACCTTAATTTAACACACATCGAGGGACAATTATTGAAACCTATGATCGTTCTCCATTCGTCTACCCTCCGTACTGCTCGATTTGCAGCACAATGTTGCCAACAGCCAAATCCACCTAAAGAATTTAATTTTAAAACAACCGAAAAGTTTCAAGACAAATTATATTTTCCCAATAACTTATCACGCTGAATATATTTCATAAACGCGCTTCAATTCTGACACACATCAAATCATTTAAAATCCGAAGTGTAGTTTAGTGTGTTATAATTTTTAATAGATAAAGTTGACGGTATGTTACTAAGTGGAGCATTTATGTTGTGTAAAACGCAGGCAGGTGCTCGCTGCGCGCCGCGTGCTGGTTAGGAGTCAGTTCGGCGCAAGTACGAAGAGTTTTATTACCACTTTTATCAATAACTAAACACAAGGTGGAGGGGAGTTAGGGGTTCCGGGCTTCATCTCCACCGACACCAATACCATCTGCCCACCAATCTTGAAACATTGCAAATAAGACTAGTTATTCACTCATTATGGTATAACACAGCCTACCTACGTACACCTAAATGCCCTAACTACATCTATGTAGTAGCACAGGTAGTGGGGCCGTGTGCTGTGTGATCCCGAACCAGTGCGCAATGTGTGAGGATGTCGGATCAAACCCCACGATAGTAAACAGATGTTCATAAAGCAACCTTTAAGTCCAGAAGTGGACAGAGGCAAGCTGATAGTCATAATCAAATAAAGATCAAATTCTAACCAGTGTCACAATTTAAGGTGTTTTGGCTTGAACCTGGTAGTAACCAGTGGTGACCCTCGTCAAACAGCGGCACGATTGAAGGATTGTTCATCGCGATAATAATGATCCATTCTTTTCGTCCAAACATTCAGCATTGGGGTGCAGGAGAGGAGCCTCCCCGAGCAGCGACTATGTCTAAGTACGAACATACATTGCCCGGCGCACCCTGGACACTGCGACTAATCTTTTCACCACGATGGCTGATCACTCACGATCAGTTATCGACTCCACGAAGAAGATCCTAGCATTAACTATGAAGGCAGATCTTTATTGATCAATTCGCTTATAACTTGGGTCCAAGTAAGGATTAAACTTAATCTCTGCTTCAATTTAATGCAATAGCAATTCTCGTGGCCCTGAAACTACAAGGTCGGCTAACGTGCCTTTATTTTTGTATACCCAATAGATTCAATGAAGAATTTATTCAATGTACACCTATGAATCCGTTCGAAACGAACATTATTATCTTTAAATTATGAGCCTCCATTAATAATGGTTTGTTGGCGGTTTGATCCTCGGGTCAGGCAAAGTAAGGTTTTTGTAATTAGAACTTCCCAACAGTAGCTTACAGTCTGGAATGATACCCGATGTATGACAATAAACTCACCCCCTATTTCATGATGAGACGTATAACATAACAATGAAACTTGAGATAACGACACTTCTCTGCTAACCCCTTCAGGAAAATACTGGCGTAATGTTGTCACGATAAAAATAAGTCACCGTTTTTGTTAAATTTTTGCACATGTTAAATGCAATTGCATGATTCACAATATTTCAATAACGAGACGTTAAAGTTTAGCGAACAGCTTTAAAGTTTAAAGCTGTTCTTGCGGTTGAAATATTCTAGTAACAACGTTTAATAATGTATTTCGCCTTATGTAAATGTTCCAGGTATTGTTCTAAGTTCAAACTGTCTCTTTATGTCTTATCCTATGGGTAATGCCATTCTTATTCGAACATTGAAATTATTGAAGTCCAATACGCGAAAATATGAAAGGTGACCCTTTAATGATAGCCGCTTCACGCTATTTCTTACATGAGAAAAGATGATCTCAAAATGATCATAAAAACTACACACCATGTACATACATAGACAATATTGAAAGCGACGATCAGAAACAAAAAACAAAATTTCTCAATACGCTCGGCAATGTTCAAAGTACTGGAAATTCTTGTACTCGTGCCTACTAATGTAATCAACATAAAATAAGAATATCAAAGCATGTGCAGTTTATATCTTAAGCTCGATCGTACGGTCTATGTGTCATGCTAACTCAATTAACTAAAGGTCTTAGTCAACGTAGCTGGACCGCACCTTAACCCAAGTTCTTATTTATGAAAATGGGCGCGAATCATAGACTAAACGTCAGCACAGATGAAACATTATCTACCATTCGTATGCAATAATAAATGGTTAGATTATAAATAACGAGAAGTTACGAAAACTCAAATATTAAATATAAGCATGCAAATAATTAATTTTTTTTTTATTATACGTTATTAATTATGACGTAGAAGGAACCCTTCGAATATCCCACAACATTCTTTAAGAAGTAACCTTCTCATACTGACACGAAACTTGCGTCCAATATTTAACCATTTTCCTTATAACAAATCCGAAGAGACTTAATACAAAGGTAGTTACTTTGTCACAATATATTTTTTGTGATTACTAATGAAAAGCTTTTTTATATAGCTACTCCCAGCTACTCGTATGATTGAACGCAAAGCAAAAGCAATTTAAGGCAGCAATTAGCAAGATAAGGCAGAACTAACAATCATGTGGATGTTAAAGACTGTGCATTAAGCGAGTGGTAGGTTAGAGACAATAATCAGAGTAGCAAAGACAAGGAAAACTAATCATAGTCTCGATTTCCAGATAACATTTTTGAAACAAACATTTTAGAGATTTCAAGTCGAGAATATACTAGACGTTGGAAGTTGTGACTGAATTTATCAGAGCTTTAAACCTGTTTTTGTTGCAGTGCGAATTTAGTTGCCTGTGTACGTAACTTTATGCCGTTGATTAGATCTGCGACTCAGAACTAATACGTGCATATGTATGCAAATGTCCAATATGTGGTACAGATTAGAGCGAAGCAATATATATTAACGGTGCGTTTCATAACAACACGTGGGCGTTCGCTTAGCTTCGATCTTGATATCTCCGACCAAGGCCTTCAGGATACGATTTAAGGAATCTTGGCGTTTCATTATTTATTATTTGGCGCGATTAATTTTACAAGGATAAACTACTATCTATTTAAATAATGACATGTGCTATTATAATATGTATTTTTAGGTAAGTAAGCGTAATAACAGTTTGCGTAGGCGCTTAAAAGTTCACGATACTGTTTTCTTATTATGTTGCAATATACTGTTTGCGTTGATATATGGGTTTTTAAGAGAGAAGTCATGGATTCACATATATACCTATTATTATATACTATTATATATGCCTTATTAAAAACCAATATAATTAGGTAAATGTCAACTTCTTGTACATTATTATTACAAGGTGACATTACTTCTAGTATTTATTGTCTAATACATGGTATTACATAGTTTCAACGCATTATTAAAACACAATATTAATATGAAACGTGACATTCTCACGGCGTCGCTAACAAGGATGTGGGCGGACGCCTTGGCAAAAAATCATATCGATATCACTAAAATATTTTACTAACTTTGACTCTATCAGTTACTGTATTTTTTGTGCACGCCCAAATTATCATATTTCATGTGGTTGAACTACAGTATATGCAAGATCGGAATGATAATAAGTCTGCAAAATATAGTATACAGAAAGTTGTTTAAAATTCATTTACTGTTAACTGATACAGATTTCAGCAAAAGCATCGACAGAGAGTGCATGAGTGGGTAATGTCTAGTATTTTATAATTTGTGGTTGGCTGTCAGATCTGTGGGCGCGAAAATAATGTCGCCATATTTTAGAACGCCGATTAAAAAATAGGTTTTAAACCAGAGACTAATTATAAATTGTAAAATTCCACTTTCAAATCCTTAATTATAAAATTCAACTTTCATGCTCATGTTATCTATGAGGAAAATGAAGCGAACTGGAAAAGTGGTTCGACATCGTCTTGGATTCTCGAAGGACGTTCCATTATTCCTTAATAGGTTAGAACTTTGTTATTGTGTCTGTATGTGCGAAATATCAGAAGTGTTAGTAGCTCTCTCACGGCTGATCTCTTGGAATTGGAAATTACTGGCGATTTGTAACTTTAAACAACATCACGCGTGGTCAGCACTTGGATGGATGACGCTAATGACAAATTTCCAGAACTCCATTGTTTCAGAGAACACATTTATTTCATTATACTGCCTTATTGTTTTACAGGAACAAGCTCACCACCTATTCCTTAGTAAGACGCAAACGTAAATGGCGAATCGTGGGAGTGTACTACACTCCTCTGCCTACCTCTTCGGGCATTCCAAGCGTTATGTTACGTTACTATTGCTTACCAGTAACCTAGCGTTATTCAATACGGTATGTCATGTCCGTAAATAATTACGCACATACATTATCACTTACGGTATTGTCTCTTCGATAAACGTTGTACGTCTGTTCACTTAGACTTATGTTTCAATACACAAATATGAACGCTATAATTAGTATTAATTGTATCTGTCCGTGCCGGGGTGGAGTAAGAATATACTCCACGATCCTGTGCCTGGATACAGGTGTCGTAAGAGGCGACTAAACCCAGCGCTGGACAGATCGCGGTATGGCGCGGTCTGCGTAAGCACAGCTTCATGCCCCAACCGCTTACGGACAGCAGCATAGGTGGTGCGAAAAACTGTGTTCTGCTATCTCCAACCCGCAAGCCCAGCGTGGAGATTATGGGGATAACCACTTAGAAGATGCCTATGACCAGACGTGGATTGCAATAGGCTGATAATAACGATGAATTGTTTATATCTACATCTATACATATAATAAATCTATAATTAATTCTATAATGAAAGTAATATCTATCGAAATCTATAGGTAATTGAAGTAATACGTGAAAATATTTTTTTTTCATTTACTTCCCTTACTAATATAAAATCGAGTGAATTAATGCCATTGCTATATTACTTGGAAATAATAAGATAACATCAGATATCAATCGACTAACTTTTGACAGATATAGATCATCAGATCTGTAAGAATAGAAATATTTGGCATTCGTAGCTGTCTGCCTACCCCGTACAAGACCTAGCGTGATAATATAATAGTAATCTTCACTATAATTAAACGGTAGCCAGACAATTCTATAGAATTTAACAGAATAGTGTTATTATTACACAATAAAGCTACAACCCTAACACGGAAAGCGAGTCACGCAAAGCTCTGATAACGCCTCGCGCGTCCATTTGTCACAACAGACGTGGGCAGCGAGCCTGACCTACTGCTAGACCAAAAACATTGGATACGTAACAATATGTCTGACAACTACTGAATTTTGCAACAATGTATTTCAATAAAACCATGTCATAAATATACAAATCTAACACATAATAACCATAAACAAACATTTGCTTTTCATTACATAATTGTTGAACCGGATATTGAACCCGCAAGTCCATTAAAACTAATTTAATCAGACATTGCATAGAAGTTGTAAATTATTATTTCATTAATTATCTACCTTACTGATGATTTGCAATTTAAATGTTTACAATACTGTTAGTTTAAGCCAAATCTAATATTTTATTACCGAATTATGATCAAGCTTAAAGCCAATCAACTTTGGCGCCACAATCAGCGCTAAGGTCGTGGATTAACCTTGCCCCACGCTCGCTCGATAAGCCAGATACAATCTGACGCGCCGATCTAGATACACATTGTGCAATGTCAATGTAATATTTTTGGCCCGTCTGTTTCACTTTTCAATGATTAACGACCGATCGTTCGATATTTGAACTTGTCATGCTGGTTTTTTATATTGTAACACTTCTTGATGTGTCAAGTGTGTTAAGATTTTGTTGCATGGATGCCATTGGTATGAGAATATAAATGGTTAAAATTGAATTACATAGAGTTAACTTAATTTGTTTATTAGGTCTTTTATAATACATATACCTGTTTTTAGGATGGTTCTAAGTTACGTTCCATCTATTGGCCTACGAGGTCCACTGCTGGACATAGACTTCGATTGATTGAAGCCACGCTTATGTACCAGTTATAAGTCCGTTCACTCTTATAAATTATGAGGCCGCCCTATGCCTTCACATGTGTATTGCGATTTTATTTGTTTGCCCTAGTTTTGTTGTAAGCATGCTATATATAAACCGTTATATGGCAACACTTGTTTCTTTGATTTCTCAATTGAAACACAGCCTTAATTTAAATAAGAATGATTTCTTCCCTTTTTGAAATGCTAAATATTTAGCCAATTGTTTGCTAAACATTCTAAAGGTACACTATAGATGTATGATCCAAATACTGTGGCACCTTACGTCCCTGTTTAGTGTGTACCTACCTACATACCACAGCAAAGTTTTATTAACAGCCGTATCAATTAGATCAAGTATTGTATAGAGACACGAATGGCAGATATAATCTGATAATCACTCATAAGATCATTTCGGTGTCCTAACGTCGATTCATTGCTGGTACTTATCGATTGTTCATTGCTATCTCGTGAGGGGAGCCCACGATTCTTATTCACGAGATAAAATCGAGAATGAGCACGCATCTAAATTAACACGTGTATATTCGTTCTTGAAAGGAAAAAGTTGCAATTAATTAACACACATATATCTTGGCTGCCTTTATGGTCTCTAGTCAGGGTTGGAAAGGCCACGGTTAAGGTTCTGGGTTCCATCCCCAGGTTGGGCTAAGTATCAAGCAGATTTTCTAATTAGAAATTCCTATTAGTAGCTCTAGAGTCTGGATTGTTCCCGCTTATGGCATTAGGCTCACCTCCTATTCCATGAAAAGTGTAATATAACAGGTAAAATGTGGAAGTACTATACCACTCTGCCTACCTCTTCTGGAAAACACAGTGATTATGTTATGTATCTAAGTGTATGTATCAATCTTATGTTTGCTATGTGACTACTGTAAGCTTCCATGGGTGTGGTAGAAGACCCACAAAAAAATTAGGGGCTCAGTGAGAGCGAAGAGATAATCCAAACAAATGATGTACAACAGATAAAATACATATATGTTCAAGCCACCTCAATTACGAGGTAGGCAGGGAACACCAAATGTGGAATATCTCTTACAGATTTGCCATGTTTCTTCTACAATCATGAGTCTGCATACATGTACACATTCGGGAGACTTCTGATTCTTCTGGCTTGTGTTGATTCAATCCATAAACCAAGGCTCAACAATAGGGTTTATTAACTACCAGACGAAACAGATTAGTCAAATTAATAATGTGTAGGCTTACTTCGGAAATAAATAGGCTCTGGAAATTTACTTGATAATGAACTTTGACTTGAAAAACTTTTGACTTGAAAAGCCCTCCAAATCATTCTAATTTTGATCAGTAAAGCAGAGAACCATGGCATTGCCAAAAAAACACCTATGACAATTTAATACATGAAAATAGTTTATTATAAATATAATATCTGTATAATTGCCAAATACAAACAAACATAATAATATTATATTTAGTGTTTTTACAATTTTCAAGATTTGTGGATTCTATAATAATGTGCATATACATTGTTTAAACTGCTATATTGCCACTTATACTATGTGGTGGGCAGAGACGACGAGGATCAACATATTTATGAGTATTAACTACTTGTGTAAATGTGTCTACAAGAGCGCTAGTACTGTGAACATAAGTTAAATCTTATAATGAGTATCTAGTGTTTAAAATACTAGTTTTTGTAATACATGGCCAATGTTGGTGTGGACATGATTTTTTTGTGTGAACTGCTTGGTGTTATGTAGAAAATAAAGACAATTATCATTATTATTATTTTCTGAAGCTACAACTGATCTGATCCGTTGTCGATTGATCTGATCTACATCCATTATCAAGTAAATTTTGATCACAATTTATCGTCAGTATTTTATCTCAATATTTACATAGTTTCAGCCTACATATACATGTTTATCTTAAACATAAGAAGTTAAAAAATAAAGTAATAAATATGCTCTAACTGTTGTAGAGTTTTAAAACACTATTAATAATAATTATTGTAATGCTTACACTATATTTATAAATGTAATAAAGTTTTATTTGTAATACAAAAAGTTATGTTTTTCAATTCATCATCATTTAATTTACAGGTTATTCCATAAATAATTGAATCGTAAATTGGATTTAAATAATATTTTAGTTTAAGTGTAGTGCTTCAGATTTCAGTTTTCCACCAAATAGGTCTCAAATTAAAATTTCTGGGACCCACAAATAATTTAAAAAGCTATGTGTGTTTTTCTATTAAAACTTCTCCTCCTCCTCCTAAAACCCGTAAACAAAAATATCGTATGGGATTTTGCAGGCTTTACAAATCTTCCATGTACGGTACGAGGTCTGCCAGCACTCGGAAAATGCATTAGATTCCACTCTTAAAGCTTTTTATTGTGAGCCGAATCCCCAATCCAGAGGTGTAATGTTAAAAATAGTTAACAACAATACCATCATATTAATGAGACGAAACTGCTAAGTGATCGATGAGACTTTGCTTCATTTCAAAAAGCAAAATCAAATCACATTAAGGAACTCAACACTTTTTCAGAGTAAGTCAGCCGTCCTGGTTCTGCAGCTGCTTGAGCTGCTTCAAGACGGTGTCGAGCAACTTCCTTCTATCTCGCTCGTTCTTCTTCAACACGGCGAAGACGGAGGACTTTTGCTCGGCTTCCTTTAGTTTTTCCAGCAGCGTGGCGGCGTCGCGCGGCGACACCAGCGCGTACTTGCCGCCCTCGATGCCCACGTCGTGCAGGTACGACGACCAGTCCCAGCCCGTTATCAGGTCGAGCAGTTGCCTTCGGGGAACATAATAGTTCATTAAACGGGTTACTGATAATTACTAGCGGGCCGAGAAATTAAATTACAAACGTTAGGCTCTTAATAATTAAATTTAATTACTATTACAACACGCGGAAATCAACTTGGCACTTGCAAATGGCGTGCACTTCCACTTCCACTCCGATAAGACGCGTCGGTAAGTCACTATTACGTCATTATATCTAGGTGCCTAACTAGTTTCCACGAGTTATAATAACAATGTTACAGCACAACGAAGCAAAGTACCGGTTATCCAGTAGTACAATGAACGGCCCAAAGCGACCTACCTCAAGCTGGCGAAGTGCTCGAGCAGCTCGCCCTCGGCGAGGCCGGGCACGGGCTCGGCGGCCGCGAACTGCTCGCACTGGATCACGTCGAGGTCCAGCTGGTAGAGCGCGCCCGACGACACCTGGCGCACGGCCGGGTCCAGCGGCCGCGCGGGCAGGCGGCGAGCGACGGG
>DWTO01004049.1:0-11923 GCA_018244755.1 Jemadia pseudognetus
GACACATGCTTGCCAGAGCGCGCGCGGCCGACTAATAACCGCGAGTGAACGAAAGCGAAATTTCAAGAGCGCAGCGCGTCGCCGCGCCGCCGCCGCGCCACCCGCCTGCACGCGGGGCTGACCTTGCGGCGCGCGGCGAGGGACCGCGGGGGCGCGGGGGTGCAGCGAGGGGCGGGGCGATGCGGCCGCCGCGTCGGGTGGGGAGAAAGTGCCTAGGAAATTTTCACTTTCGCGTGGTGGCGGACGCGGCTGCTGCTGGTCAGGGTGGCTGGGCTACGTCCACCCGGGGTGGCTCTCGTGCCTCTCGCCGTCTCGCCCGTACCCACACCCGCTTCGGGATTATGCACTACCCCTCAGTAATTGTTACGCAAGGAATTTTGTTCCTCTCCCATGGCGTGTAGCCGTGCGGGGTGGTCATATAATTGTTTTTTATTAAAACGTTTTAATTTTGAAATTTGCATGATTTCCAAAATATTTCATTTATAATTATGTAATACCGCATTGCATATTATACGTAAGAAGGTTATTATTACTATTTTTAAATTATTAAGTTTATATCAATGTACTTATTGAGCTGTTGAATATCAACCTACTTATTACGAATTAAAATGATGGCAGGTGTAAATATACGAATGCCGAGGGCACACGTACGGACAGACAAGCTGGCGTCCGTTCCTACGCTGTAGGGTTGTCGGAACATGTCGATCATATCACGCTGTTTATTATTTCACTCGCATTGCAATCTCTATTAGATAATCTGTTATTCGTTGATAATAGTGTATTGCACCTGTATACTTATTACACTAGATAATGGATATCAATCATAGATATATTATACATATTAAGCGAATATAAAGATGTTTATGTTACATATCATTATCTTTTTAGAGATAGAGATAAGTTTTGTTTAATGTTTACTCGTAAATTGATTTTCATTGTGTAATTAATTTTACTCATAAAATATGTTTCTTGTTTAGTAACTTTATCCCTAGCAACAAGATATCAATAATTTTGGAACCTAATTAAACTTTGGTTAGTATAATTAAATTTTTAGTGACAGTTCCTTGATTTTATTATTATATTTTTAAATATTAATAAAAACGCAATGCTCTATTTGCTAACAATGTCTATTATATAGAGGAATATTTAATAGGGAACTTAATAGCCTTACATAAGGCTACTATAATTGACGAAATTACGATAAGCTAGTACGGATGGACCTTTACCGAGTACTTTTCCACAGTCCTCCTTAATTTATGAGTCCACTTCACTGTTGGACCGCTTTTACTTCTCATTTATAGCTTTTCAGTTCTATGTCCTGCGAATGCTACGACTGGTCAATTGTCACTTACAAACAAGAGTGTCAAATGTCTAATTGTCAAAGTTATGCCGGAAACCTTCTTTCTGGTAATTAATTTTTTTAGAATTCTGTTACGTAGGAAAACATCCGGGCTGCCTGCAAAGCAAGCTGAGTATCGTTCATTCTGAGAATAAAAGCCGAAGCTCATGATCGATGCCAAATACAATGGAATACAAATATATAATAATATAGAATTAAATTCTTCGAGTGACTTACCACCTGGATTGTTTCTTATCGGGACAACTTAACGCTGATAAAATATAGGTAAATGTCGACAGATTACAATATTGCTCTTTAACACCAGATACTGTTCGAATACGGACAGAGGTGGGTAGAGGAGTATAGCATATGATAAATTGTAGAAATAAAAGTTGAACTCTGGAAACTTATCACAAACCTTTATTTATATATTCACTGTTTCGTATTATTGTCAAATGCCATTTTCTACCAGTCACTGTGAATTTTAAAAACTTGTCTTCTGAGATTACTGATGTCTCCACAAGCAACATTTCGCCACAAGCACCAATTCGCTTTTTAGATAGTGATGCCCCCGAGTCCAATGAGATATCTTTATATTTAAAGTAGATGGTACAAAAATAATATCTTTAGCCTTTATAACAGAGATAAAGTATTGCTATCATTCATTAAATTTACGTTTCAAGTCATCAAAATTATCATTTCATGGCGGCCTAAGACTTATCTGCTTAAACAACAATGTAGCATGACACCTGTACTTTTCACCAGTTACAATATACGAGTACCTCCCATGTAGGCAATAGAGAGCGAGCCTATCGACATGCACTGGCCACGAATGCAGACTCCTATCTGGGAACCTCAAAATAGAAGTCAGTCAGCAAGTCAAACTGGGAATTCCTAGATATAATTGTCAACTAAAGAGGGTGAAAAAAAATCCCTTTTCACCGTATACACCAAAGCAGAAAGAATAATACAGCATAAACAAAAAGTTAATAGCTGGCAACGATTCTGATGTTATCTTATATTACAATTGGCTAGACGGTACATGACAATAGACTCACCACCTATTCCATAGTGGGACGTGAAAGTAACTGGTGTGACCTGGGAGTATTCTACATTCCTCTGCTTCGGGGATAATAGGCGTGCGGTTACGTTTACGTTACAATTGGCTAGAAGTATTGGCATAAAACAAGTTCTTCTTGAAGATTAAAAAATTACGCAAAACTACGTACTTGCACCTAACGTTTTGATTAACTGGTTCTAAGTTCTTAGTATACCTACTATTTTAACGGTACAATTTGTAAGTACAATTACAGGTACGTACAATTGTTTTTAACGGTGCAATTTGCGAATACGAACTTGATTATAGCTAACTAAAAACAATCACAGCGAGTTTAGTAATTACGCGCTTTGCTTTTCCTTCTTGTGTTTTTTGACATCTTCATAACTACGAATTGCATACAGAAATGTTAAAAAACTCATACATTACTAAATTATGTACGGTAACTTACAAAAACATCTCGGTAGATATAAGAAAATCATATCAAGTCATATCTAAGCACAACATGAAATTGTAAACATTTAAAATACGCAATTAAATTGTTCAACTCGTTTATCAATGTTGTAATTTACTGCGGGTAAACAAAATGTCTGCCTGTTTTTATATTATGTAGGTAATTATTTGCAGTGTGTCACTGAATTAAAAGCATTCTTGTTAACATCGTGCTCATATGAACTGTACGCATTCGCGCTATCTCCCATTTGGCTTTCATTGTG
Source organism: Jemadia pseudognetus (assembly GCA_018244755.1). NCBI lineage: Eukaryota > Metazoa > Arthropoda > Insecta > Lepidoptera > Hesperiidae > Jemadia > Jemadia pseudognetus. Next base: position 3,113 of record DWTO01004049.1, read on the forward strand.
TATAAAATGTATATTCATTATTGAAACGTCTGTGATAACCCTAACTGTTGCTGATATTGAATGTGCTCGATAATGTTAGTGCCGTGTTGGTGGGCGATATTTATGTAAAATATAATTATAATTGAGTATACGTTGTTGCTATGTTATACAAGTTACAAGTATTTGGTACATTGTGACATGACGCCTATAATGCCCGTAGAGGTAGGCAGAGGAGGTACGTTTACTGTTAAATATTCGTGAGTTTATATGTGAAAATTACAAAAATGTATATATGAGTTAAGCCAATTCATATGTAACCAGGTACGTTTATATAGAATACAGGTTGAGTCTAGTGCCATACGATACATATTAATATCGTATTTAATATGCTTAATTAATTAGGGTATATTCATTTATTGGGCCGTAGTGGCAGTTTAGTAGCATAGATTTTCGCCTCCCTCATAATTGAGTGTTACTATTATTTCAAATAGGCCAGATACTGGCTGATGGGGGAGTCAGAAGCCTACAGAACCGGCGTGCATGTATGAAGAGAATGATGAATGTGGAGGAGGCGCGGCAGGTCTGTAAGGATATAGCTATTTGGCACTCGGTGCTCTCTGCCTACCCCGCAAGGGACCCGGCGTGATGATATGTATGTATGTATTCAGTTTAATAAATGATTTAACAAATTATTTGTGGATTATTAATTATTATTATTATTCGGTTTAATATATGCGAAATAATTACATGACATCTAAGTTGGTCAGATTAATTACTATCGTGTTTAAAATCACGAAGCACGCGAAAGCAAGTGTAGGTATTGTGTGATAAAAAGCCGGGACATGCACTGCTGTTGCGTGGACGAGCGCCGCGGACCACGCCGGCCGGCTATTCCGAACATTTCGCCAAAACCTGCTCCGGTTAGCAAGTATAACATAGTATGTAGTAGGTACCTACCGAAATGTTAATAATACAAAGTTAAGTGAACAATTGCAATCCCTCGTTACAATGTTGATTTGCAGAATTTTGAAACGTTATACAATCATACATATCGCAAACCTCTATCAAAGCAAACCAACGCAAAAAATTAATGACGACGAATTAAAAAAATGTGAATTATGTCGTACTATTGTATCAGATTCTCACACGATGTACAGTACAAAACTCGGCGCAAAAACAGATGTAATAAAACCTACTTAAGTTATTACACATACTTATATATATATCTTCACGCCAGGTCTCTTACCGGGTATCCGGAGAGCACCCGCACTACTAGATAGATGGGAAAAACTTTTTTTATAAACAAACGCGTAATTCCATCTGTTCCTTAAACAAGTCTATTGTTAAAAAGAACCTTAATTGCGTGGTCTTAAGATTGACGTAAGTATACGTTCTACGTTTTACGTGCCTGAATATTTAAATTACGAACGTTCGAATATCTCAATTTAAAAATTTTGTTCACATTTGGAAACGGAATTAGACCAGAGAGATGTTAAGTTAGGATCGCATGGCCAATGCATCTTCCGAATATTGTCATTTGGCCTATAAAAATACCTTTTATGCTAGTTTTCATAAAAGTCTGACCTCTTCGGAAATCTATAAAACATAACATACTAATTTGTCTGGCCCGTTGGTGTAGTGGTTAGTGAACCTGAATGTTCACTAACTGATCGTGGGTTCGATTCCCATCCAGAATAAATATTTGTGTGATGAGCAAAAAGGTTTTCTTTTGTTTGGCTGTCAAAAAATAAAAGAAAATATGCATTTAAGTACATATTTATATGTCTGGTTAACATACCACAAGCTCTGTTAACGTTTACTTGTGTGTTTACGAGTACTTGTGTGCGATGTCCCAAGATATTATTATTATAAAAAAATTACACTTTCAATGTTTCTATACCATATTCTTTTTCACTAGACATAAACCAAATTCCATATCTGTTCATGTACCGAAATAAAAATAATCTCTAAACATCGATTAAAAGCTCAGAGGGTGTTAGGGCATGCAATTCACTGTTAATAAAATGTTTTGTAAATATTGACATCTTCGCTTGTGTAATTACGCTCTCGACGCGAAACAGAGAAAAAATAGCGCCAATGAAAAATATCCACCTCGAAGCGGTAACTGAGCAAACCACAAGAAAAAAAAGTGCATCCGCATTATAGAGATGTATTTTCAATGAAACCATTAATTTATTTCCAGTGAAATGTGAATATAAATAAAGAAGTAAGTCTCTTATTCCATACTTTCATATTTTCGTATTTGCAGTTCATGCGCTGTCGCCAAAATACGTTTTCTTTATGTGGTCTCCGCATACTGAATGCGATTGAAATATTCCACACGTTCTTTACAAATCGCATTCCAGAGTGAGGATGGAAAACGTATAAGGGGATGAGCTTTAACATAATAATGTATTAGATCTTAAAATTATGATATCGTAACATTGGTGTACATATTCGTAATACATGCACGAAAATATGCACTAAATAAAGATGGCTACAAGATTCTAACGCATTCAAAATATATATTTGCAACCGGAGTTCTCTGTCTACCCAGAACGAGACCTGGCGTGCTGACATAAGAATAATAATAAAGTATTCAATAAGGGTTTGCCTGTGTCACCGCTGTATTTTTTCATTCTAGATTATAATAAACACCATTCATAATTCAAAAGTTATGTCGTCAAGGGATTTCAGCCAGTTGAACTATTAAGTTTCTGTATGTAATTATACACTTGAACGAAATTCTCAATAAGCCCTATAATAAGCCTAACGGTCTTTCTCATATCGTAAATATTTAAAGCAAATTACATTTTACGAGTATAATAATTTACATCGCAAATACATCCATTATCGTTGGATAGTATTATTAAATCCGATAATAAGATATCCGTAATCCGATATTTATTAAACCCAAAAGTGAGTTCCATAGAATTCTTAAATCCGATAATGCGATGTTAGAAATATGATATTTATTAAATCCAAAATGTATCTAAGTCTTTACAAACGTAATGAAGACTACTAATAAAAGTTTTATGAGTATTTTACTTATAAAGTACGCTTTACTCTCGAATTACTCTTAGCCTGCGGGCTAAGCCTAATTTTATCATTTTCAGGATTATAAGTTCAGGAGCCTAATTAAAAAGGATTCGATTTATAACGTACTCTATGTACAATATAAACAGCCGTCGTGCAACGTTTTTGAATAATGACAAGGAACAAAAAAAAACATTTGCATACATTTCAAAACAAGTAACTGAGTTCTTGAAACATAATAATATTTTTCTTTAGACATTAATATAAAATACAGACAGATACTGTAGCAAAACAGTGGGAAGTCAAGTTTGTTTTATTTTAATGCCACGGCTGTAGCTCCGTTGGGTGTTTAAACGGATTTAAATGAAAACTTAAAAAACAGTAAAAGTTATTTCTACTTCCTTCGTTGCAACGCTTGTAGGAAGATTCAAAACATTGCTCTTTTTAGGACCTGTGCCGCTTTTCAAGATGATTCTTGCAAAGGAAACGAGATTATATGCAGTCAAATTACTCTTTCGATATGCTAAGAAGTCACACGTAACTCTTTTCAACAACTAAAATTACCACCTATGTATCTTTAAAGTTGTCAACTTGAATGAACTGAAGAAATGTTCTGTAAATAATTCCAACATTTCTTCCAGGCAGAAATTATAAGACTGTTTAAGAAACGTTGTTAAAATTATTTATTTAAAGTAAAACTTTGCTGTATCATTTGATGGACTCAGTTTAAAGGTTGTAATTAATTCGCTTATTTTATTTATTACAGTACAGATAGCAATATTTTAATTAAGATGATTATTTTTAAGTCAATAATAACATCATGTTCGTGCTGAACTATTTCATTACCTTAATAATTTTAACGTAATATTTGTATAATCAACAAAAAGGCATTTGTTATCCTACATGGTGGTTATAAGGACCGAACAATAAGTCGACCGATCCTTGTTAAGTACTTTTTACAAACCACGACACATACCGTCTGAATGTGACTGTTCTTTACTAATTACAGGGACCTCGTAAGTGCGCACGACATCTTCAAACTTCGTTTAAAAAAGTTAGAAGTTTTTTTAAAGTGCCCTTTTAATATAAATTTTAAATACGAAGTGCATTTTATAAGTACTCTCGCTTTTAATCAAAGTAAATTTTATCTGACAGAATAACTTAGTTGGAATTTAAAACTTGTCAACTTTGTTTACCTGTATTTAGATAAGATCAAATAATTCCGTGTCAAAGAAGTTTGCTTTCTGTATTTTATGAATTTATGAGAAGAATCGCTTTAATCAAGATTATAAATCGAATTAGACAGGACCCACGCTGAATAACGTTGGCGGAATGTTTTAAATTGAATCAATATTTATGTGCCGTGCCGCTATGAACTGTATGCGGCACGTACGAGTAAGTGTGACAATGTTTATTCCGTTATTGTACAGTATGCTGATCAAGAAGGAACAATCGCATTTTGCAGTTTTATTTTTTACTGTGTCCTTTTTTTGAATCAACTATGAAAATCCCCGAAGCTCAGGCGACGTACGTGCCCACGGGATATGGACGGGTGGTCTTGATGGATAGTATATTTACTCAACTCTATCTGATCTGGAGATACCTGTCCGAACGTGATTGATGGGACATGCCATAGTCGGAATATCGGCATACGTTCTATTTTCTCTTTTCTGCAACTGTCTGAAACCAAGTATATTCGTATCCCCAAGCGAAAAACGTTGTTTGCTCATGGCGAATGACACTAATAGTGATTTATTTTGCTTTCGTCGAACTATGATTTTTGCACAAATGCTGTGCTGAAGAATATTGAAATAAAAATGTTGAATGGGCATATAATTTTTCAATAATCTATTGGAGATTATTATCAATGCATTGAGAGATTTACTTATTTTTCGTACGTAAAAACTAATAGGCGAAACAACTTTGCTTATATTGATTGATTTATGAAGTTGTCGACGTTGGATAGCGTTATTTGGCGTGCAAGTTCTTCATTGAAATATTACAGCAGACCTTAATTCAAGAAAGCCGTCTGGACATTTACGTTGACCAGTGGCATTCCTCGGAATTCCTCTCTTTATTACTGACTCGAACAAAAATCCTTTGTAACATTCTTTTTCTTTATTAATAGAGAAGTGAATTCGAGAAACGCCGCTTTTATGAAAGCACTACGGTTGATTAATATTTAATGTAGAATCTTTTAATTCTTAGACGTAACTTTGTTAACCTCTGTGTTATTTTTATACGTACATTGTCATAAGGTAATTTTGTTAAAGTATTTGAAGTTAATTACGGAAATAAACAATTGTATTCTATTAAATGCTCGGTGGGATTACACTTGTACTAAACTACGTAACATACTCGTAAATTATAATAAGGGAGTTAAATAGGAAAATGTTAAACTTATAGGTTAATAGGGGCAAGTAGTTACGTGAGAAATAATGTTTATAAATGACGAGATGTTCATGTTTCTAAAACGACTTTTTATTCATGGAGATTTAAAAAGGAGGCTGTTGGTGCCCTTTTATGATAAGTTACCCTTGAACTGGAAGAATGCCAAAGGACCGGCACATATAATTGCTGAAATATTGTGCAGATGCCGAGTAACGCTTGCGATCGATTTTTGACAGTTAGATGCTAATAATGTGAGAAATTCGGATGCTTAATGGAAAATAAATCGTGCCTTATCGATATGTGTATCGGAGTCAACGATTAACCTCTAACCAAAGTTTCGTCTAGTAGCAAAAGTAACATTAATTGCTGCATTGCCGACAAGACATTATTACATTGCCAACTAGACACAGAAGGACTTGTGGCAGGATTATTTGAAACGTAATAGTTTGAATATCAATCCTATATCTCGAAATGAAGTTAGTTTGCCGAAGTTCTACTATGTATTCGTGGATATTTGCGATTGGTGGTTTTGAAGTATTCACTGGGGTTATTATTCGAACCTATATATTTCCAGTATTGGATCTTTGTTATGTAATAGTCATGTTTTCTAGAAGGATCTTTGTTGATATTACTATGTAAGGTTTACCTGTCCGTTACCTATTGTTGCTGTTAAGCAGGGACGCATCCAATGTTGACCTGTGACCTGTGGAAACTAAAAAAAATCAATACACCTAAAGAGACGATCTGGTGTATTTTTTCACTCAAACAGTGGCCATTTTGTGTCAGGTGAATAACATATCCGCTGGCTCGTACTTTAGTACATTGAAAGATAAATTTCCACCTAACCCCATTCTAACTGGCTCTCGTTCACTCACTCGCAATGTCCACTTGATTCCAGTTAACCGTAAACCATCAGTACATGAATAATACTACCGTATTTTTCATTTTCAAGTAACTTTTAAATACATATAATGTAACTTAGACACGGTGGCTAAAAAGGTGAAATTAAAAAATAGAGTATAAAAAGCAATTTACCTTCCAATAATAAAAATAACTCAAACCGAAGACATCAGGTCATGCAAATTTGTATATATTGTATGACCTTATTGTGGTTCAAGAACGAACTCGCTAGGTCTATGTTATCAGCGTCGTACGTCACACTTATGATAAATATCAAAATACATAGAAATGTATAAATATACATGCTTAGAAATATGTACTATGTGGAAGTCGAATAAATAGCTTTGTTAGTTGGTAAAGCAATATATTTTCCTTTGTCTCAGCGTCGTCGTCAAGTTTTCTTTCCCAGGGAACGGTGCATTCCTGGCTATCACAGTTTATGAATTCCGTCCGGATCGCAGCGGTTAATCTGCGTTCCGGGAACATCGCTCTTTGTTTGCATAACCATGGGATCTATTTTTTGTTAAAAAATAAAAAGAAATCGGACTGTAAAAAATCAGGTTTTCAGGTAATCACGAAAGAGTATGCGGACACCGTGTAATTAACTGTACCTCGATCTGACTGTCAAGAACTTTAATGATTCTATTTTTTATGGTGAGGTTTATTATAAATACACGCGAAAACAATAGTCATTTTCTCGTTCAAAGAAAAATATGCAATGGAGCGTATAACATACCAGATCTCTCTTATTACATATGAACAACTCACTTGTTTTTTTGTAATCAATCTGTGCTACTAGAAACGCGACTGTAAAGACTTTGTAGTGTCGACGGATTTTGTGACGAGTTCTATATAAACGCATTACGATACCTGTCGGTTTTAATTGGATCTGCGTATTGAGTTAACGTTGCGATGTTGGTTTTTTGATGGTCAACGTACATATGTATTCAAATTAGTTTAGTGGTACCTTTTGTTTGATCCAGTTCGCCCCCGGAGCGTTTCGGCTCCATCTATTTAATGCCCATTATTGTTTTGATCCGGTACGTAGAGTGAGGTAGAGAGACACACAAGGCCACTGTATATTCTAATTTAATTTTTAAGCGCCAAACCGGACATATGACCGGTGTCAATATATTTTTGTACTATATTTGTAATGCATTTATACTGTATTTATATTGAAAAAAAGTATAATTGAATTTTAATATATTTAATATCAGTGGAGTATCTAATAAATTATATTCAAATAAATCATAATGTCTTTTGTGGCGTCATTAGGACGTTAGGATATTTGACATTGACATATTGACATCTTTGGCTGCATTCCACTAAGGGTTCACAACACCCAAAACACTCTTTTTACCGTTCCAGATGGCGCCCACGATCGTTGTGGTCGCGGTGAAAAGTCACTAATGGCGTCATGATTTACGCCACGTGAAGCTCGCGACGACCATTTCAAGACGTGGGTTGTAGTGAGCGTTGCATGGATTTTATGGATTTTAAAACGTCAAAGGAAAGATGTCAATATATCAATGTCAAATTATGATTTATTTGAATGTAATATATATGATACTCCACTGATATTAAACATATAAAACTGAATTATACTTTGTATTTAATATAAATCAATTTACTATTAAGATTTACTCACTGTAACCTGACTTCTAAAAGCCTTGGTTATATTTTTTCTAGGTCGCCATTTGTTATTATACTTCAACGCTCTAAACGCCCCATAATCCATTCCAGTTGGGTTTACGACTTTAACGCTCGCGCCTTAGTGGAACGGTAAAATCCGTGGTCATGAGCGTAATCGTTGTGAATGCTAAGTGGAACGCACTCATAGAGAACTAAGTGATGCATTGAGTCTATAATTATTTATAGTCAAAAATACTCAGACTTGATTTTAATTTTATTATTGATATATCTATAAAATTTAATCTATACTAGACGAACAATTTATTTAGTGAAAAAAAAACATCAGAAAGTCGAACTCTCTACGCGACCTTTAGGGTAATTTTTTTGTTAATAAAAGAAACCAAAATCAAAGAATCTAAAATATTGAATGAACAGTCTCGTACAATGGACGAATAATTAATTGATTTAACAAAAAAAAACATGAAATAGTCGACCTCCCTCCGACAACTAAAAAACAGTCAATCTGTTCCACTTAGTGAATACTTGAGAGAAGTTTTTAATCTTGAAATGAAAAATGATAAAAATATACCAAGCACAAGGTATGGTAGTTATGGTACTACGATCGATGTTGTTTTTACCAGATACATTGAAAAATTAGAATGTAAGTCAATGTTTACTTACTTTAGTTACCATAAAATATTATTTTATTTTTGTTTTATATTCAGCCTGACAAGCAGGCAGACGGGCCACCTGATCGTAAGTGGTCACCGTCGCCTATGGACATTGGCAACATCCAAGGGATGGCCAATGCCTTGCCGGCTTAAAAGGAGAGCTCTCTTTGCGCTTTTCTTGAAGAACCCCATGTCATAACGT
>DWTO01004050.1:0-11923 GCA_018244755.1 Jemadia pseudognetus
GTGTAAAACGTAAATCGATTTCTGTATAATGTTTTCTATACATACAAATAATTTGTAACTTCACATAAAAAAACATTTATATAGTTTTATTTGCATGCCTATATAAATTTCACTTTCAGCTTCGGATGAATACGATACTTCCTGGTATGTCTGATGTGTCAACACACAGCCAAATAAGAAGTGTCCTCAAAACAACTGGGTCCTATTCATCATCATTCATCATTCATCATCATCATCATCACCAGTCTAAGAGCGCTGCTGCCGTCCCCCTTTAGGGGTTTTGGGGGATAATCCCTGCGATGGTCATGGGTGCTGAGGATTGCAGAGCACGATCTCTACAAAGTTGCTACAAGTAAAATAATACATATCTATTTAATTACCAAAATCAGATAAGGGACACTGCTTCATATTGTAAAATTTTCTATGGTACAAACCAGAGGAGAACAGCGAATGACTAAACAGTAAATACATTATACAACATTGGGTGACCACTATTTATAAAAATCGCAAATTTATAAGCAAATCGATTTGTTCCATTTATTTATTAACACTTGCTCTGCTATTCTATAAATAAGTAAACTGACTAACTTATAAAAGCAAAAGCAAACTACATATTTGTGATAAATAAATATATGAAATAACAGTCTCTATATCTCCCCATTTGTAACACAAAGCAGTGTACAACGCACATTTAATTTAGGAATTAATATCGGTTTTAGTTTTTGACACGAACATGACAGGAAATGACTGACAATTAATTAGGAGTACGTTTGATACTTTATACATGACAACTTACATGACTTATTAAATTTGTAACATCAATTTATTTCTGATGTTTATGGAAGTAATTACGAGTAATTGAATCATGTGTTAAAAAATAGAGCTCCTAAATCTTCGAATTACAAAAAATTAACAGCACGCCTGTAATACTCGAAAGGGTAGGCAGACGGGTGTAATACCCTAAGACATAAATTTATCATTTGTAACAAACGCTACATCTTGCAATTCGCAATGGCACAAAGAAAGCATATGCGAAGCACGTCTAACCCGGAACGACGCGACTGCACTGATTTCAGTCTCTTTTTGCTTTTCCAATGATAGATAGATTCGATTCTTTTATTAGGAGGTGGCGTTCCTTTAACGGATTCCTTTTGTTGGCGTTCGAACAGTTCTTTATTTGCGAGGCTTTTGTTAGCTTGTTCGGGTGCTTTAAAGCAGCGGATAGCATTAAATAAGGTTGAATGGTATAGCTTGTTTACTATTTTTCATTGTGAGAGGATAAAAATTTCTTTAAATATTTTCTGGCTACAATCATATTTTGAGATTTATAGAGATGGTATCTACAATATAATAGTAGAGACTACTGCCTCAATCATTAGGAATGGCATTTTATTTGTGACCTAATTCCAATAGATAGATGCTAGTTTCAAACCTATAGGTACGAGGTATATCGTCATGAGCTCTTATAGATTGCAGCGAGGTCGCGAATACCGTGTCTCATGAAGAAGGACCTCGTATAGGTCCGAAACTAATCGGGTCATCCCAAAAACACAAATGTGACTCAAGCTGATTCACATTATAATATTGTGCCACACTCACAAAATTGTACCAATAAAATATTTATAATAGTCTGTAGGACCACCACAACCGTCACCAAATAAACCCCTTGCAAGAATAAATTGAAAGATACATTTTTCAGTTAAGTTCTCAGTGCAGCCAATTAACTTCAGTATTACTTGTTCAGTTATACTTGAAAATATAAGGTAATACAGTTGAGGAGCGCCTCTCGAACTTAATATTGAAATAGGATCGGACGATTCCCGACTGGGAATCGACTTCTTAGCTATTTTTATATCACGGGATAAGTTCGTTGCAGACTGGAGTAATTTTGTGTCATACTTATTTTTACACTGACATGGGGTGTATTTTATTAAATTGGTACAAACTGTTAACTTGTAATAATGTTTTTTCGATGAAGGAATACATCGAAACGATGCTTTCACACCTCAGAGTTAAAAAATGTTCTCTAAAGAGTGTGAAGTCCGCCTTCTCAAACTTGGCCAACGCAAATTATGGCCTTAACTTCTGGCCTCTCTGGCTAAAAAGACACCCCATGTTTCAACAGTGGAACGATAAAAGGCTTGAAAAAAAATGTCTATACATGTTTTCATGTTGTCTTCATTCGTATTTATAACTTTTTAGCCTTTTAATGACATTTCTACTAATATTAAAATACACATATATGTATTTTACATTGAGATTATTATGTATCAATGTCCATGTCCACCCTTGTACAGCGTTGGGATTATGGGCAAAATCAGTAGAGGCCTATGACCATCAGTGGACTTCGATATGCTGATGATGACGATAATCAATACGTAAAATATTTGTTAGTATCGTGTGTTTTTAAGCTCTTTATGTAATTGCGATTAAACTTCATCTCATTAGGTATAATCTACTGAAATTTTCTTGTAAATGCTCGGAATCTGGATTTGTGCTCGACGTATAGCAAAAGGCTCACTACCTATTCCATGGTGGGACGGAAACGTAACTGGTGAAACGTGGGAGTGGAAACTCATCTGCTTACATCCTCGAGGATTAAAGGCGTGATATTACGTTGTCGTTGTTGTATTCAATATTTTATTATCTGATGTTCTTGTTGTAGTTTGTTTTACAACGCCCAAAAATATTTCGTGTACACGCGCCCTTATCACAAATGGCGTGTCAACTGCCTAAATGTCGACGCGTCCCAATGGGCCTGATTTATTTTATTGTATGGATAAATGAGCGTTCTGGCCGATCGCAAATATACGTCACGTCTAGAACACGAGACTTGGATATATTTATATACAAATTTTTAGGCGTTCATTGTATTAAACATTTCAATGCGATATATTTTATATATTTGTCACACACTAATGAAACTGTAGACGAGAAACGTGGTCCAGAATATATAGCATTGTTATATTATTAAAATATCTCGTGAAAGTGTCTGGGGGATACAGTCGTAAATAAGTCACGTAGAGAATTAAAAACGTTTGTATATGTTATAATGATATATTTTATTATCGCGTTTTATTTCCATCTAAATATGTTTTTGGTGAATAGTGAACATTAGTTCAGGTTTTATGCGCAGATTTTTTGGCTTAAATACGAGTTTATGTATGTAACTTAGAACTTTGTACATATACCTGTAATAAGGGGTATGTACCACCAGTGACCATCTTACATTAATCTTGAACAGGATTATTGGAATAAAATTATTAGCATCAGCTGGTTTAGAGACATTAATAATAATTATTTTGTGTTCATTATTTGGCAGTTGGCGTATTAATTAATTATTATCAGTTTATTTAATTATTATCCGCCTTGCCATATCGCAGCTAGGCGTGTCTTGCTTAGGCACAGTTAAATGCCCTGGTCGCAGATGGCCGCCAGCGAAGTTGGGGCAAGAAACTGTGGTATGCAGGTCCCAGTATGGAAATTACGGGCATAACCCCTTAGGGCAAGCCTATGTCCAGCAGTGGACTGCAATAGGCTGATGATGTTGATGATGTTAATTATTTATAGGACTGTAACAACAATGTAGTAAATATTGTTAAATGTAACCAAGGCATGTCTGTACGTATATATGACACTCGGTGCTCTCTGCCTACCCCATGAAGCACCCAGCGTGAAGATATGTATATACGTACTTATTATTAGTTAGTTTTTGTATTCCTTATATGGAGGCATTTACAAACGAATATCTAGTCCTCAAGTCTGTGTCAAACAGCTTCAGTATACAACTGGACCGTCTATAACACTTTTTGAACTGAGAGACAAATAGTTTCTAAAACTATTTTTTTGCTGATAAATATGGATGTGATAAATATGGATTGTGTAGAAGAATATAATTTCTCGAGATGGTTCTTACAACTCGTTATTTACTGATTCGACGTAGAATTTATTACGATAATCGTAAAGAATTAAAAATGATGTAGCAGATACCTATAGAAAAGCCAGAGAATACTGCCAGTTATTAAAAACGTCATGGAAAAAATGCAAGCATCGATTAATTAATTATGAGACTTGACAATAACTTGAAGAATGCATACCATCAAGAGATATTACCCCCCGGAATGCTTAATGCGCCAAGATATTTGTTTACTTAATGCGCTGTATTTTAAAACTGAAAGTAAACACATTAGCGGCACTATTTGAGTTTCACCTCGACTTAAGTGACAAGTGGATGTAGAGTAACACACGGATAGAGGTATCTTGTCGTATTGAAACACTGAAAATGAATATTTTTCTTTTCCTTATCATATCTTTATTTTATCTATTACAAAAAGAAATCCAGTTGAATTATTAGTATGGTTATGTTATTTATACCGTTGTATAAATAAGGCTATGCTGCTTAGAAATTGTTTGTAATAACGGTTAGTATGAGATTTAAAGTAAAGATTACTTTTTTCAATATTTTATTGAAATGAAGTAACTTTGTTGCGCTTTATTCCTAATCCTTATATGTACTCGTAACTTTCGCATTTACCTTAATTATATGTATAAAGTTAAACTCTGAATACATAATGGTCTATAAATATATTTTAATATAATTTCAAATATTTGATTACCCATAAAAATTATATTTTCGTCAGTTAAAAAGTTTGGAAATAAACCGTCTACAACTTAAGTTTGTTTATAATTTAATACAGTGGCAACAATGGGACAAATTTGAAACATTACGAAACGAAAATATTATCATTCTGAATCATTATAATGAATATAAAGATACTTCGCATTCCATGTTGTCCGTAAGGCTCCTGGCGTGAAGATATGTATGATATAAAGCTTTTAAAATATAAAGTTTTTGATTACCATACATTTGAGTGTTCTGTACACTAGCTACACCGCAGCTATAATGGACATCTAACGTTATTAACTGGGAGTGTCGTGGATTGCGCGTTCGTTGCTGTTTGATCTGCTATCTACGGATATTTATTAATATATATGGTAACCAGTAGGCGGTGCTCGAAGAACGTCGGATTAAAAGCAGGATTACTTGATGCAATTATTATTTATGGCGGGATTTTACTTTACGCGTAACCTGCGCGGGTTCAAAGGATTTAAACGCGTAACCAAAGTGAGGTTACGTGTTAAAATCCTATAAGTTAGGACCATTTAAGCTGGAAATGTTTGAAAATGAACGCGGATATAGGGAAATTTTGGGGAGCGATATAACGAAATTCTAATATATTTTTAATACAACATCGTTTAATTTAAGGATAAGAACGCCTTTTGAGCGAATCTATCTTCAATGTATAAACTTTTATATTGTGATATACTCGTAAGAAGGTTTATATTGATAAACTTAGCACAGTAGGTGAACAATAAGCGTGATTGCAGAAAGTATATGTATTATTAGTGTATTGTAGAGAGTACATTGGAGTAATGTAGAGAGTAGGTAATTAAAGTAGGAAATTACCATGTTCTTTTCTATAAATATATGTATGTAATGTCGAGCTAGCAAGCCGTGTACGTACATATCCTCACGCCAGGTCCCTTGCGACGTAGGAAGAGAGCACAGAGTGCCAAAAATATCTGTTCTTGCACACCTGTCGTATGTCTTCCACATTCATTACACTGTTCATACACACTCACCGGTTTTGGAGACTTCTAACAATCTTTGTACTATACTATATAAAAATACAGGGCGTATAAAAATGGACAGTATTTTCGCCAATCCTTTGCGAGTGGTCGATTCCCGTACATAACGGAACGGTATGGTACCCGTTAAATTCAAATTTCGAATTCAATTAATATTCATCCCTTTACAATGACACTAAGCTTATACTGTTTGTCGAATATCTTATGTTCACTTCTCCTCTGATGCGATGCGCCGCCCGCATGCGTTTCAAAAGAATGAAACGGGTTTTGCGAAAATAAAGATTGGATTACATGTAATGTTTTATACGTATGTGATATAATATAAAGCTCATTATTGTTGACATGATTCTTAGCTCGATAATTTTTTAATTATGCATATCTTTAAGTTAACGGTCTTATTAAATGCGGGCTCAGTAATTGAACGAGCTAAATAGCACTTTGATTATATACGTAAGCTCAGATTAGATAACTTAAGTTATCGTTTCACAAGCTACACTCTTTATAGTTATGGTTTGGTATTTTATGAGGTCAAATTTTACTTGGTTAATTTTATTAACCTTGTCAACTCTGAAAATTATGAATAGGTGAATTTTATCATAATATTCGTTTTCTCGAGTACAGGTACTTTCTATTCACGAGGATGACAAATGTTTTTTATTTTAGCACTTTTGACATATCCCATTAAGCATGTTTTAATCTGGGTCAATAAGAGCAATTGTGACTTAGCATTTTGGCCATAAGTATTACATTGCATTGTGTATCCTATATTCTGAGATACTCGTATATGTAAATATTTGTCTATATTTGTTTTCATTGGCTTTAATATTGGCGTTAAAAAATTGTCAATTCATTGAAGTCTTGTATCAATGAAATTTAGTAACACAAAGAGTAACATTGAAATTTGTGGATATTATTTGGAACTTTCAATGATCGGCACCAGCTTTAAAAATGACTCCAAATGAATGAGTAAAAATCTGGAATATGTAGGTATATTAAAAGTAGCCAGAAGGATAATAAATTTTGGAAGGACTATTTGGAAACCAAAGAGAAAGAGCTTATCAGGCAAAACAAGATTTTCCTCCTGTATCCATTTGGATTCCTCTATAATTCTTATTCAGATCAGAAATAACAAACGTTTTGTAAATCGGTTATGGTGTTCGGAAGTGCTATGCGGTAGACACACATTATGCGTAGCGACATTTCGTAACAAGCGATTCAACTAAACCAGTACCAATTGTATGTACATACATAAAGCGGAAGATTTAGGGCTGTGTATAGTCCCATAGTTTCATACACCTCTGTCAGAGAGATACGTTTTATTGAAAGGCACAGTAAGCAATTCGCAGCCAGAAGAGGCAATTTGAAACGCTCACAGTTGTAAATATAGATCTTGGGATATCTCCACACATACCTACATATATCTGATGACAGACTAGGCAAAGCTAAATAAACAAAAACTAAATAATCAGATGGCTGATAAGATTGTATACAAGTACATATATTATACATATATACATACAAGTACATATACTCTCATAAATACTTTTTAACCCAATCAAAAGATACTCCTTATACAAATACAATCATCTATATACCTACTCATAATAAAGTGTTCCGACATTAATTTCAAATCAGATACGCAGCTTATCAGTGTTACGTTCATAAATAGCTATTGCTACCAGAACGAGAAGACCACCATTAACCAAGAGCGTCTACCTCAAGCCATTTCTTAAGTAAAATTGCAACGTCAAACCATTTATCAACCTTCACTTTTATTATAATCCGCGCCTTGATTGCAATCATGACTAATGAATTGTCAATAAGTTGCCTGTATAAGAGAATACGTTCCGAGGTATTTAAGACGATTATCGCGAAGACTCCATCCATAGAGATGTCATTGGGAGCCCCTCCAGCCTCGATGTCATTAATTAACAAAGCACTTAATGTAAGGAGAGTAAAGTTGAATTTGTTAAAGCCAGCGATAAAACTGAATATATCGACTCAGGAGCAATGCTACTACAAAGTACAACTATCGATCACGTGAAAGAATGGTATTAAAAAGATGAATTTTAAAGTATATTTCGCGCAGTAAATTTTAAATACCTTAGACACCGAAAATGTACATTTGCTATTTGAAATTGACTTCTGTTTAGGTACATATTCATTTTATTTGTGACAGTGATGTAAATGTCAAGAAAAGTTATTAAAACCAAAGATTAGATAAGAACTAAGGAAGATATTTTAAATTCATTTTTGGTTTGAAAAGGGTAATCTGATATGATTTTTATTAAATCTAGTCTATGAATTTTTTTCATTGCATTGGATATCATGTCTTGTATTTAATATTTTTGCTATTTAATTATTAAAAATATGGCTTTCCACAGATACTACTTCAACAAACGTTTCAGGTACACAATCATCCAAGGATTTTACATCAATTTCTGCTTGAATGCCGTTCTATACCTAATTGCTTGCAAAAACCAATATATTATCCAATACAATTACAATCGAGTCTTCAGTTCGTTCATTGATTTCACGTCACTGATTCTGTGTGATTAATGGTGGTGTGTCGTGAACTCAAAAAGCATCCATTTCAGTAATTACTAGATTAAAGACAAGAGTGATGGTGTGGCAACGTATCATGCTTGAAGGTTTATTTATTGGATTCGGATTAACTGTATCATCATTAGCAGTTTCATTAGATCGGTCTGTGTTGGTAGTAAATTAAATTATGTTGTCGGGAACTGTTTCAACAATAAAAGTGACAGTAAGCGTATAACAAAGGACAAGCCTGCAACTGTTCACTTCTTTTGCTAAGCAATAATTTTTGTAATTGATAGAAAGCACATTATTTGTGACTATGTTATTTTTAGTTACAATAATTCGGTTATTTTCTGATACTAGCATAGTCCCTATACCTCCTATTATTTTATAATTAATATACTACATATATATAAAACATGTTTTATGTATTTAAAAACAAATTTCGCACTGATTGGGAATGAACAGAGAAAACAATTTTATTAATCGGATTAAGTATATCATTATTATCAGATTAATTAGATCCCAATTTGTTTGTGTTGTAAGCCCATCATTAAATACATTTCATTGTATACTTTTACTCTTTTGATGTGTATTCACTGATTACAATTACTTGTTATATATATTCTTTCATGTTAATTTTCTTGTAACTAAATCAAGTTAATATTTGTACATAATCCTATTCTAGGGAAATATTCTGAAATCCTAAGTGATTATTACTTCTCAAATTCGTTATAAAATATATAAAATATTTATTCTGTTTCTCTGATATCCTTCCCAAGTTCTTAAATGTTAAAATGCACTGGACCATGTTATCACAGTTAGTTGTTAGTAAATTTTTCAAATATTTCATGGTTCATTACGTTAGAGAAATTATATAGAACACTGTCATCGAACACTTTTACTGTTTGCCATTAATACTGCAGTCATACACAACCCTGAAGTTCACGCGTAATTTTAAATTCCAACGATCCATTGTTGTCCGTATCCGCCTCTATATCTACTTCATTGCTTCTGTTTTAAGCATTAACTAGACTTGTAGCATTATTTTATAATCTTCCTTCACACAACATAACTTCTATTTATTTTATGTATCGCGGTAAAATTTATTCTAGGTGTGAAATATTTTCATCATCGTTACACTGGTTAAGTTATACAATTATTTTAGGAATCTCACGATTCAGTATTTCTAAATAAAAAGACTTAAATTTTAAGAGTATTTTCATTTTTCATAGATATTTCTTTGAAGATTTAACTTCATCATTGTATCCTAATGTTATTTGAGAAATAAATAGTAGGTATCAAGAACATAGATAGACGCATGTTAGTGACTTATTTGGTCAAAGGTTAGTATGTAATCTGTAATTGATATACACCTACATAATTACAAAATCCGTGTTCCACTTGAAATTATTCGAAACACTGAGATTATCAATATGACATTTTGAATTTGTTTTTAAACCTGTAAATACATATACAGTTACATAATAGCAGTTACAGAATTTCATTACTTTTGATACTAAATATAATGTATTATCGTAGCAATCGTTGTTTAGAATTCAGCTTCGCACTCTGGAAAATCTAAGTGGCAATTCCATCGCAACTCCTCGTTTACAAAGTTTTATGTATCAAAATTAACTAGCAGTTGCTCCTTGTGTTTTAAGACCAGGTTAATAATTATGACGATGCTAACAAAGTATTATAATCCATATACATATATGGTACTTTGATTTCGTACACACAATAATCAGGATTTAAAATTTGAAACTATCCATTTAAATACATTTGGCGGCTATATGCATGTCAATTTCAAATCTCATAACTAAATCCGTGTGACCAAATCTGGACCTCCCCATTCCAATTTCGCCGACGGTCCTCGCAAATAAGCCAAAAAGCCTCGCCCTTATCGCCCGTCGCGGTGCGTTTTTATTTTTTGACAAGTGCCATCGATAGCCGCCGCCATTGTTCCGCCGCCATCATTGCTCGTGTCCGCCACACTGGGACCAGTTCTGAATGGCTTATCTGATGCTTTTATTAAAAAATAAGACTTTGTGAATTCAAGTTCAAACTCCGAATATTATAGCATTAGATAATTTTGTCTAGTTTTCAGAAAGTCGAGATTTGTTATTGTAACAATATTCAGACAACAGATGCAAAAAAATATTTCATGGAAATACTTCGTATGTAAATTGAAAGTCAACTAATTTCTGCTCTTACCAATAGTTTCAAAAAAAAAAACTACATCCACTTAGCTGCTACTGGATTGTTAATCCTAGAATATTGCGCATACTTTTATATTGTAAAAGATCAATTTATTGAAAAGAATTCCAAGGGCCAGTAACTAAAATTTCAATCTAGAATATTTTGAAAATACCTTAAAAATTTATCCAATAACTGGAACAATTGTGGAATAACAGGACGGGTCTGCGCCGCTGGAAGCCCCCGATTCCACGGAATATATTTTGACGTATTCGATTTTGGGAATCTCTCGTTTTTTTCCTTACTTTGCACACGAGTCGAGGACAATGCGGCGGCCGTAACGAATAAGTTGATTTATAAAAACCTACAATTCCCGAGAATTTCTCGGTAGCGAGGCTTTATGAATTTAATTGAAGAGAGTGACTAAAAATTTTAAAACAGTTTGCTTGCAAGCGTCGTTTCCTACCTTTTTTGCAGGGCTTTTGTAAAATTCACTAAATGTAACTGGTATATCTAGTTTTTTCGCATCGTATGGAAGTATTGTAATTAAATGAGTTTTTTGGTGTGATATTACAAAGTAAATTTACAATAATATCAAATAAATTATTAACTATTTGTTTTTTATCAATGTTAATAACTTTTCTAACAAATTTTATAAATACATCTCTCATTGTCTATTAAAGGTACTGAACAGGAAACAAAGTATCACTACTTACTAGATCACGTGGGCGAAACCGTGGGCAAATGCTAGTATGAAATAATACTGTGATTTGTTTAGCGCGGTAATGATCGCGTATGGAGCTTTATATACGCTGATGGCAGGTAAGCATGGGTTTAATTTAAAGAAGGATAAAAACAATATTAAATAACATAACATCATACCTGCAATTCCAGCAGAGTTAGGCAGAGGATTGTGGTACACTACCACGTCTCGCCAATTACATTCATGTTCCACTAAGGTATAGGTGGTGGGTACCTATATTGCCATATATCTGGCTCACATTCAGATTCAGTGCCTCTACTAGTAAATCTGGGTTGCCAAATCCAATTATGCTCGACCCGGGGTTGAACCCCGCCTTATCGATCTGCAGCCGCGCTTACAACCAACACCACTAACGAAGCAGTCATTATTATATAGGCTTTATTTTATAAATTAAGAGATTACTAGACGAGCAGATAGTAGTCACATATGATGTCTGCAGTCTGTAGAGGTCAACAAAAATGACCTCGAACGAGACTTAGTTTTAATTTGCCCATTCAGTACCTACAAATTGTTAATAAGATCATTAGTTGGTGACAGGATTGTAGGAATGGAATCTGTTAGTACCACCATCTTTATATGTACATGTTAAAATTCAAATTTCATTTATTCAAAATTGGCTCAATAGAACACTTTTTGTACGTCAAAATGAAACTACCACCGTTTCGAAAAATGCCTCGCTATGGAGAAGAAGCCTCGCAAGAAACTCCATAGGTGTGCTATTGCATCTTTTAAAATATGCACTTAAGTATAACTTAAAATATAAGCTACATA
>DWTO01004051.1:0-11923 GCA_018244755.1 Jemadia pseudognetus
CGGGAATCGAACCCGGGACCTCCCGATCGTCAGTCGCACTTGCAACCAACACGACCAACGAGGCAGTCAATTTATATGATATAACTTTACAAAATAAGTAATTGTTAACTGCATCTATACTATTATAATTAAATTACATATTTGAACCAAACTATTTTTTTGCTTGATATTAATGCGTATTGCAATCTTCTATATATGTACATATGTATGCAGGAAACTAATTGGCAGACTGATCTATGAAGACACAGCTGTGACCGCTGGGTCTAGAACCACGAAATATTGGCCAAACGTTTGTCAAACGACGAAAATGAGCCCTAAGGGATTTTTGAAAATTCATCCCTTAAGAGATTAGAACGAGGGTTGAAAGTTTGTATGAGAGTCTCTAGGTTTTGAACATTGAAATGTGAAATTTTAGATTTCGGCTTTTGACTAAGAATTAAATTGGCATATTTAAATGTTTTTAAAAAATTTCACCCCAATGGCGATAAAATAGGCATTGAAAAATACATAAGTACCATTTATTTAGACATATTTATAATTAGTTATTTGACAGTGTTATGGCCAGTTTAGTAAACCAATAAAATAAAAAATTGTATGAAATTCGGAATCATGCAATTTTAGATTTAGACATTGGACATAAATAAAAATTAATATTTAATGGTTTTTGGAAAGTCAACCTCTTAATAGGTAAAATAGGGGTTGAACATAAGCGTATAAAGTTATTGTAATAGAAAATGTTTGAAGCCCAGGGAAGCGGGCACGGGTCAGATAGTGTTAACAATTATATTTATATATGGTACCTATGCGTTGAAACGGCATTACTTTCCGGTGCCCCTATTACTGCTTTTGAAAACCCAGTCGTCGCATCTAAATAGAATATAATTAAAAGCTTTTGTATAAGCAAGCACAACTTTAACCCGGGCTTGTTGCGACGGTAACTGTAGAGAACAAAGTACGCTCCACGGGATTAGTTTCAAATTAGGATTCCTCTCAACAACCGGACAACGTAGAAGTTTGCCCCGAGGCTAATTTCTGAGAATCGCTGGGATTATTTTCAACACTTGCTGCACTCACCCCAAATTTTCGTCTATCCTCGGCGGAATGTCGCTTTATGGTTCTAACAGTATTAATCCCACAGTTCTAACGATGTGATAATTAAGATTCATTAAGAAATCTTGTATGAGAGATTTTTCTCTCTCATACAACGGTATTGTGAATAGTAGGTATAATTTTAGCAAAATTTTCAAGAATCGGGCTTTAATACCTCGACTACCTTTCTGAAAAAAGCGTTACTATGACAACTGCTACAATAATTATTACTTTATACATTGTTAATATTTTTTTTTATTGCTTCGTACTCAAAAATAGGCGTTAAATTCATCCTAGACTCTTTTGATATATTTTGTTTATTAGTCAGTTGCATCAACAAAGTGGACACTATACAAGATTACAGTAATTTATGTAAGCTATGAGGTAAGTGTCATCTCATTTACAGAATGCAAACAACGTGCATTAAGAGAAAGCAAAACAAAACGATCAAGACAAAACAATCTTTATTACACTATAACTGTTTGTAAAATAACGAATTTAATATGAATATTAATTTCGTTATTTTACAAACAGTATAATAATTATAACACGTTTCATATTGATAATTTCATATTAATTTCGTTTATTTTACAAACAGTGTAATCATTACACGTAACAGTGTAATAATTAACGTTATTTTACAAACAGTGTAATCATTACACGTAACAGTGTAATAATTAACGTTATTTTACAAACAGTGTAATAAATAATTGTAATATTAAACAAACAGTGTAATAAATATTATATTTTCATTGAAATTTGTATATTTCAGTAATATTGTAACGATACGCAGTAACCTTTAAGGGTGTACATTTTTATAATGTATATAAAATATACTTCAGAAATGTTTCACTGAAGCGTTATCGGAGGGACGAGCCATCGAAATATTATGTTCCAAATAAAATCTTTCCAAAGCGACGACGCCATAAGACTATTTCGCGCACGATATATCCTCGCTTTTTGCGGAACACTCGTCATCACTATATTGACGTTAGGAACAGACGTTACTTACTAACGTCCTGTTTATACTCTTAACGAATGACATTCTATAGTAATAATTTTTTTTTTAAATTATAGAAAATATCAATATAATTGCTGAGACCTAACCTTTTGGCTTAAAAGTTGTGACAATACACAATATATTTTTGCAATCTTCTACTCTCTTGATATAAACGTAAATAATTTTTGCATGAAAATGAAACTTTAATCTTTGGTTACTTGTCACATAATGACGTCATTAAGCAAATTTGACCTAATTTTATACTCGTAGCTATGTCGTACATCTAAAACATGTTCTCGAAAGCCTATGTGAATGGCCATGTTTACTGATTTTGTTTTGATTTTCTTAATCCTAATATAATAGTCTTTAAACGATATGTTAATACATTCTTACTATAACATCATGCGCGTAATCCCCGAAGAGGTAGGCAGAGGAGTGTAGTATACTCCCACGTTTCGCCAGTTACATGTACATACGTCCCAATATAGAGTAGATTGTGAGCCTATTGCCTTACACCGGCCATATATTATACAGACTCCAAGCCACTACTAGAAAATTTAAATTAGAAAAAAATTGTAGTTCCTGACCCGGGAATTTAACCCAGGACCTCCCGATCGGCTGTCGTACTTGCAACCAATACGACCAGCGAGGCAGTCAAAATCTAGCAAACCCTTGATTACTAATGTAATCTTTAATAATTTAGACTCAACTTATATGATGTAAAAATATAAGTGTGTTATATTCATAGATCTATTAATAAGGTTTGAGGCAACTATGGCCTCAAACATGTGCCGAATGAAACGTTTACGAAGCGTCACGTTCGTAAGCTTTCATTCGCGTACAATTTATCATAGCTTAACCCGGATCACCCTTTTTCGACGGATTAGCATAGGATAGGTCCGAGATTAAACATCAATTTTATTAAAGCATACGAAATAGTCACTTCCTAAAATGCCTGATTTGTAGGTTTTGTTGAACGTTGTTTTCTCATTAAAGTATTAAAAAGGACTCATTTCTAATTTAGTACAAAACAAAATGACAATTTCATATCAGTCTGTGTCTGCACGTTTAGAAGATTTTTATGCAAGACTAGCTTTATTTTAGCTAGAATAGCTAAGAAATCAATATATCAATAAGTACATGTCATATTAGCCATTTCCTTTCCTATGTAGAGGCAGTTTTAAATTGTGACGCAAAATAATTTTAGCAAAATCCAATATCACTTCAGCTTCAGCTACAATCATAGCTCAAACTTCAACTACAATAATAGCTGTTGATTTGAAAGCTATGCTAATAGAGGATACTTCGTAGCAACAGATCTGTGTCGAACGTCTCAAATAAATCCACTTCGGTTCCCTACTTTCGCTAAACCTCGGCGTCTGTTCGAATCCGAGCCCAGTTTAAATCCGAGGCAAAGTAAACTCGTATTCGGGTTTCACTCCGGCTTTTCTTTGTATGTTTATAGAGTAACTGATTTTCGTTCCCGGTTGATTGTTTCTGTGCGGAAATTATTCATTACTGAAAATTACGAAACAAAATGAGTCTGTTCATCGAAAATTTCATTAGCATCTCGAAATCTGTAACAGATCTGTACAATTTGTTTCAAAGGGTAAAACAGAGATTTTGTATCTTTTCATCGCATATAATTTCTTATATGGGTCACATATATGGTTCAGACATATGTTCACACATATGGGTCAGTAAAATTATTTTTCACCCTTTAACACCAATGGATGATACAGTTATTCCAAATTCCATTACAGTATGTTTTATGATCATCAGCGCAATTTAAGACTGAATAGTATATTTAAAATCTATCTCAAACACAATATGTAAAGTAACAAGTTTAATGTTAAAGCAAGCGCTAGTATCAGTTCCTGCAATATTTTTCCTAGGATTTGTGCCACTGACAATAACTTTAAATCGTTTCTCCAAGTTTCGAACTGAATAAGATGTTTGCGAAATATCGTCTTTATTCGATTGCAATTGGCAGCGTATTGTACCTACAACGGGATATTACTTGGTGGCCAACTCACTTTCTGTAGCTATTCATGGCTAATGTATTATACTTCAATACAAATTTTGCATTTACTACTTAAAGTTTGAAATTTGAGATAACCATACTAGAACTGCAAGAAAATTGGATTCGGAATACGAATGATTTGATCAATAACTCGTATTCTCGAAGTGGCTTATAGATACTGTACTAAAAATTTCGCTAAGATTAAATTAATTTTAGGCGAAAAAACGACAATCGAATAGTGGATGCCATAATAATTCGATGCAAATATACGAGTA
Organism: Jemadia pseudognetus; assembly: GCA_018244755.1. NCBI lineage: Eukaryota > Metazoa > Arthropoda > Insecta > Lepidoptera > Hesperiidae > Jemadia > Jemadia pseudognetus. Next base: position 4,388 of record DWTO01004051.1, read on the forward strand.
TATTTATAAAAAAATGTTGCTGGCGTTGATCTGATTTAAAAGTGGAGTTGTTTTAAAGTAAAACAGAACATGTTTGTGTTTTGAATTTCAGTAGCGGCTGTTAATTAATTCATAACTCAATATCTTGCTATACAATACATTTTTTTACGGATTTGATGATTATCAGTTGGTTACCTTAATGATTTTAAAGTGCCGTAATGTATGGACAAGGATGAAATAACTGTTTCAAGTTTTTATTCGTATCAAACCTCGTGTACAAATGAAGAATTTTCTTTAGAAAGACGTGAAAACACAAGTGTCGCCATCTCTTATCGAACAATGACAAAGAACCTCAGCGACTGCATTGCTCTGATTAATTAACGGTAGTTAATTTCAGTCGTGAGTTACTTTAGTGAAAAGATTGTTAGAAGAGTGCCTAACAATCTACAGTAGAAACCTAGAGTATAAGGTCACGAGTTTTAATTAAAGCGAGTCCGTTAACCGATAGTTTTATTTGAAATAGATCGCTTCTCCGCTGCAAAAGTTTTTAATGCAACTCCAAATTTGATTTCAGCTGCTTGCGAGTTCAGAATCTAACAGTGGCTTTTATATTTTCACTTCCAATATGCAAATGGCTTTTGAGACCTAAAAACAATGTAATATCACGCCCTTAATCCCCGGAGAGGTAGGCAGATGAGTGTAAAACTCTTCCACGTTTCACCAGTTACGTTTCGATTTAAATATATTAATTACTTTATTTTATCTTTATTAGATTTAAATATGTTTGCTTGCCACATTTTGTAACATATAACTTTTGTACGTACATTTTGGCTCCGCGTTTCATGTGGCAGTGTTTGAGGAATTTTTGCTTCGCTAAGAGCATAAATCTGAAAAACAAAGGCTTCCCCACTCAAAATATATCATTTTAGAAGATTTTTCAGAAGTGGGACGCGGCGAATAACGCTGATGTAAACTTCATGGTGGATATAAATTTTCGCTTTTAGAAATTTTAAGTGTATAAATCCCTGAACTTCCATGAAAATGAACAAACAGAAAATATTAGGTAGTTTATAATATTACGAAAACTAGAACCAATTTATTTTACTCTTCAAAATTTCTCTTCGTCAAAGATTGCGTCGTATATTGTAAAGAAGAATGGTATTTCGACATAGATATTGTCCTAAATGTCACTTACCAATTTTAATAAAGTGAAAGTAGAATAGCATATTCCGTAAATGTAAGTGCTTAAAAATGTTCAAATTAATCAAATTTACTTTTACAGAACTTTATTACCGATAAAGTAATATGAAAATACAAAACTAATATTCTAACGGAAAAGCCGAGTTCTTCAAAAGAAAAATGCAAAAGCCAAGATGAAATGGCAAAGTATTGGCTATACGTCCATTGGCTAGCACGCCACGCTAAGTGACATATTGATAGACGGCTGGAGAGTGAAATAGGGAAAAGATCGAAAGTGAAAACAGCAATAAACAAGAAATTGCGTAGCATCTCCAATGACTTGTATGTAATAATATAATATACTAAATATTAAAATTGATTATTAAAATTTAATAAAGTTTAATCTTGATCGTTGTTGTCTTATTAGAATTTATATTTATTTTCCTTCTACCGGTAAATGTTCCTTAATTTAGCTCTTCTAGTTTTAAAATCGGTTGAAGCTTGCAAATGACCAATAATTTAAGCAACGTTGGACGCAGGTAACATATTAATAAGAGGTCATTCCTGATAAATGGGCACGACTCCATCCGTACTTCGGAAGATAAGGTAAGCGATCGGTTCTGTTGTTAGCGTCGCGTACCAATCGTTTTGCTTTATCGGACGATTCAACACAAATTAAAACCATATTGGTGGTCACCAACCCACACCTTCCTTATTCGGTACCATGGTAGATAATATATGAGCACTAGGCTTCTTACAGTTGCGGAACGACTCACACGTAGCAGTGAAGGTAAAAAACCAGTTGCGACCACATCTTTGGTGGAAAGATAAAAAGAAACGTTTCTTTTTCCAATGTACTAAAACAAAATTCATATACTTAACAATTAGACAGAGATAGCTGTAATATTAATAATAGAACTTTTCTTTATGTTGTGACCAAGTGCTATTGGAGGGGCGATTGTCCATCAGTGGACGGAAAAAACCTGGTGATGATGATGATTCAGCAAGTCACTTATACATGCAATTATAAATAGACGGTTAACTTAAATTTGTATTGAGCTATATACGGTAAAAGAATATCGTCTAATTGTATCAAATAAAACTCGAGGATTATTCTCCATTGCGGCCTTGTATAGTTTAGGGCCGCTAAGGAACTTTTCATCAAAGTTGCGTTTCACGGGATTACTGTTCTTATAAGATAGCACAGTATTTCTTTTCGCTAATTAATCATTGTATGCGAGCAACTCCGAAGTATAACCACTAGGTTTCTAACACCGAATTTCTGTATGTCGAAACACTCCAGGAAAAACTGTTAGTCGAACTTTTCCCGATCGGAACGTCAGTGACCTGGTTTTGAAAGTGGCACTCGGAGACTGTAGAGATCAAATTAAACACTAAAGCGTAGAATTTGCGTGAGCAACCGTCAGGCTGTGAGTGAACTTGATACAATTAGCTAAACCCAAATTAAGGATCAATATTTGCAAAGCCGCCGAATCCTGATGTACCTCGAAACCATTACGGACCTATTGTCAGACTATTGATTTATGAAATTAATTAAAAGCAGCTTTTGAGTTTTGAAAGACAAACGTGGTCTGTTTCACTTTGGAACATTTCCAATTGTCTTGGAGATGGGCTGCTTGATAATTTACGAGGTTTGATTAAATTTCTCGCAATAAAGGCCAATAGAAAGCTAGCAAGACAATAATAATATCAAACAAAACGTTAAAACTCGTGTACACAATTAAAGATACTATAAAATATATTAAAGATCAATTTATAATCCAAACAGGTAACGTATCGTTGATTCTGGAGAAAATATACTCGCCAATAGTTATAATTGCCAAGATACGGTCAGTTTTGAAAATCGAATAAATATTCTTCATTATTGCCTTGTTTATTTTATTCCAGTGTATGTAGTAAAACTTACCTTCAACACTAATAACACGACACTGCATTAAATCACAAAGATAGCAGAAGTCTTTGATATTACACTGTTCATTAACTCCGTAATCACATATTTATCGTCTAAGTTCTATGAAGCGTAGCGTCAGCGTCTAATCCCCGAAGAGGTAAGCAGACGATTGTATGACACTCCCACTTTTCACAAATTACGTTTACGTCCCACTGTGGAATAGGTGGTGAGCCTATTGTCATAAACTGGGCACATGTCCAGACTCCGAGCCACTATTAGAAAATCTAAATTACAAAAATCCAATAGTGGCCGACCCGGGATTCGAACCTAGGACTTCTCGATCTGTAGTCGGGTTTGAAATCAATACGATCAACCAGACAGTTAATGAAGTTCTATGAATGGAATCAAAGTAATTAGTCGCTTAATTTCTTTGCAAATCTTCACCTGTTTCATCTTTTTTAACCCGGATCTGTAAAATCTGGACGAAATTAAAATAAGAATAGCACATCTGTACGTTGAGGCTCCCGAAGTAACTGTGAATCGCTAGGATAATACAGTAATTTTAAATGCGTTTCCAAAAAAATATAGTTATCTCGGGCTGGCCTTCACAAACATCTCTTTCTGAGGCCTCATTCAGAGATACTCCGCCCGCCCTCAGGTGAAATTGGCTGCCGTCCAAAAGGAGGGCTATTCAAACGACGGCCTTGAAAATGAAGTCAGATTATTCAGTTTATATAAATTCGTAAAGGACTTTGGAGATGAAGCGCCTTGAATACAAATGTGCCCGGAGAATTCTAAAATTACCACTTTTATTTACTAAGTTAACCAATGTTAAAACTACGTAATCAAAGTAGGACATGTTTAATGAATAATTTTATTGAAACTAATCAAAATAGAGTACATAACATTTAATTACTTACATGAAATCTTTCAAACGAATACTTGATTAGCGTTTTTGTGGGTTATATGATTTTTACAAAAAAAAATATAGCAGGTAATTGACTGAAAATAAGTTATCAAACTTCAGTCTAACTTATATACCAGCCGAAAGGAAACAATACAAAAACAAGTTGAATTTCAATCAATCAATATGTTTATAATCATATAGGTAAGGAAAAGTGAATGATAATAGTATTAATTTCCCCATGTCATGCGACCTAATTAACCACCGATACTTATTATGCACATGTAATACACTTCTCTGCCTACCACTACTGAAAAGCAGGTGTTATATTATGCGCCAATAAATATACAAAAAAGAAAACAACTTTTACTCATAAAATTTATCATTAAAAGAGAATTTTAGAAATTAGAAGATGCCACAAAAATACTACAGACCTGGACATTTTTGAGACTGGTTACATTATTAACAAAAATTTAGACATTTGGTGGAATACAATAGAAATTTGTGAATGCCTGGAGCCAGTCAACGTTATTGATGCCTGCAATAAAATCACAATGTGAAGCAATAAAAGTGATAAAACTTTTGCACCGCACGCTTCACATAGCACGCGTATGGACTTTATTTATCGCGTGGCACCATTTCGTAATAGGTGCAGTGTTCTACCGACGAATAATAAGTCGTTTCGCGGTGTCAAACTGTAAACGGACTTGTAGTTCGATGTTACTACAACCCACATAGATTTACTGGTAATCTTAAATAACACCAGAGTCCGCCGAGGCATATCTCAGCTGTATCAAAACGTCGCATTATCCTTAAGCTTATCAATCAAATGAAGTTCCGCGGTACTAATGGGAGTTCCAGTATAGATGTTCTCACCGCTCTCAGCTACTTTTACTGCTCTGTGTAACAAGCGTTGGATTTTGTTACCAGTGGCTGCTTAACAGTTTATCGCTTGTGGTTCACACGTAAATGAGACAACGAATCGACACTGGTGCAATGGCTATAATACTAAAAATATTTAAATAAAAAAGATATTTCGAAAAAGGTTTACTCTTTACCCGGGTAAAGTAGTATTTATGTGACTTTTTGGTAAGTATCGGAGTCTAAGTGGGAGTTACATCTCATGGGAGTACGAGAATTATAAATATAGGTAATACATTTTGTTTATTGCAATGAATGCAAACATGCCGCCCGATTTAACGGAACTCATCCAAGGAAACTATCCATACTGCACAGAAGCGTTTCCATGTTCAGTGATTAAATCAAATTGTGTCGTATGTCCATTTTACTAGGTTCCTTCATTGCAATTTGCAACCTATAAATCTTTATTTAGATTTCTATTTGGTATTTGAGCTATTCTATAGGCACAATTTGTCATTGAATTTGCATTGTAGTTTTATTATCCGTTTTCTACAGCGAAATCAATGAAACGTTCAGCGTTCGCGTTGCCCCGCTTTGGAAGAGCATCTTGACAGGACTTATTTGTCAGGAAACGGACAGTCCTTTTACTTTGTAAGAGAAAGATTCTCAAGATAATACGAGAATCCAATGAAGCAAACGATCGAATGCCTTATTACTCGTAATTGTAGAAGAAGAATATGTTACATGTGCTGATTTGCAAGGAAAAGTGGACATACATACAATCATAATATGTCAATGAATGACTTCCTTATTGGTCGTGTTGGTTGCAAACGTGACTGCATATCGTAAAGACCTGAGTTCAAATCCCGAGGACGAGCACAATTAAATTTTTCTAACTTAGAATTTCTAGTAGTGGCTCGGAATTTTGATAAGTGCCTAGTATATGGCAATAGGCTCACCATATATTCCATAGTGGGACATAAACTCATGAAACTTTGCGGGGTTTACGGGCGTGATGTTACGTGCTACGTACAATCATAAATATGTCACTACATAATACGACATTATTTTAAGTGTAGTGATAAGGACACATTTTAGAAATGTTATTATTTTTCCTACTAATTATAAAAAATCTTCACAAATATCTTTTTATCGATATATAAAGCCAGAGTGGTACCAAATTACATTGTTTAATTAGTAATATCATTAGTAAAATATCACGTGCGTGCTTCGCCTCAAAGGGTGAATGTAATTGACGATTCTTCATAAGTAATCCGTTACATTTTCTCAGGATGACTTAGAGTTATTGATAGTTCGGACGGCGGTGTGTCCGCATTTGCACTGAAGCAGAATTATGGAACCCACTCCAGCTCCCGACACTTGTGGTGACACCAATACTCAGTACCGGGACAGTAATGAATTGTTGCCAGAACGGAGTATCCGCTGGGCTCACGACCCGACCCATTTATCGCCTGAAGTTGAAAAACAAAGGCAAAGCCACAATTTCTCTCATTATTAAGGGTCTTCTATTGACACAAAGTCTTTCAATCAAATTCGAAATTGATGAAAAAGTGTTTTATTTTTAAACAGACGTAGGTACTAGTCATTGACATAGTAACTATTGTGGACAATTTATTTGTATACTATAAATTCTGTTTAGTAAGAATTTACTTGATAAATATAAGTTCGATTATATTAATGTTATCAAATTCACACCGTCCCTTCAAATTGCTAAAGAGGTAAACAAAGGTTTACAGATAAATACAATATTTGCAAACGTTCATTTGTATCCGGTCGAAATAATTGGCAGAGCTCAGTATAGGCATCAGGCTCCCTTGTCCCACTAAAGTGCCAGCGATCAATCTGAACGATGGGATAAATGCAATACCAGAAGGGAAATTTAACTCGAAACACAAGTAATATTAATACCCGAAAGAGGATAATCCCTTGGATGGGGGTTGGAAGCAATTACTGAAACGGAATAGGAAATGCTCCGGGTGATGAAGTTCATGTTGACTGTTGAGCTAACGACATGATATATAACGTTACGAGCTAGTTGTTTGTTTCGGTTAGTAAGATGTTGCTGTTTTATTTTTTTCTAAGAAATTACAAAGAAAAGAGCCAAATTTAGTAATAAAATTAAATTATTCGAGCCTGTAATCCTCGAAAGACTAGGCAAAGGAGTATACGTCCACTCCCACGTTTCACCAGTTTTGTTTACGTCCTACTATGGAATAGGTGGTGAGTCTATTGGCATACACCGGGCACATGTTAAACTCCAAGCCATTACTTCAAAATCTAAGTAAAAAAAGCCGAATAGTGCTCGACCCGAGATTTGAACCCGGGACCTCTTGATCGGCAGTCGCGCTTGCAACCAACACGATCAAGGAAGCAAGTTCTTCAAGCTATGTGAAATGTTAGTTCTTAAATTCGGAACAAAGTTCGTAATAAATATTTCTAGTACACACACTGCTGTAGACACATGCTTATTCTATAACTGGTATCAGTTGGGACATGCCTCTTTGATATTAGAATGCTCATTGAACCTTGTGCAGACGTAAAGGTGAATCAGACTTTTATGCTTCTGAAGAAAGACCAATAAACTCAGACATCATAAAAAATGTAACTTCAATAACATTCGGAAAATATACAATGAAAATGTTAAAAGTATAATATAACTCATAAATATACTAAAACTTAA
>DWTO01004052.1:0-11921 GCA_018244755.1 Jemadia pseudognetus
ATAGGTGGTGAGCCTATTGCCATGCACCGGGCACAAATCCAGACTCCGAGACACTACTAGAAAATCTAAATTAGAAATATTCTATAGTGCCCGACCCGGGAATCGAACCCAGGACCTCTTGATCGTCAGTTTTCTTTCTGTATAATTAAAAATAACTTGTGTCTGTAAAATTTTGCTGATTGTTGACAACATGTCTATAAGACTTTCTTTCTGAAAATCTTATCCTAATGGATGCCACCAGCAGGTAGTGTGATGATGGTATATAATTATTGAGCTTGTTAAATTAGCGGCGGTCGTAAATCTCATGCGAACAGGAAAAGATTATAACAAGTGATGAGCTAACACATTTCTAGGTTTACATTGCAGATGCAAATAGCTTTGAATATTTTTAATTCCTTGGAATATCTTACACCTAAGCTTCCAACGTTTTAAATCTGGTAGCCTTGTAGATCAAGGTGACATCAGAAGATTTTTGCACCATGTTCCTTTATTGTCAGTTGCCCTGAAGTAATTGTGGTGAAGAGTTGTAGAGTTGTAAATATAAAATCGAAGGATGGCATCCAACAGGTGATAATATTGGGCCGAGTTTTGAGCCAAGTTGCCGTGGCTTGATAAATTTGTACTGTCTACCGTATTTATGACTTTAGGACATATTTATTTTTGTTACACTTTGTGTTGTCCGATTAATTATGACTGTGATGTCATGGTGACTGCCCTATTAATACGTACACTATATTAGTCTCTTGAAATATTTGTACCAAGACGTTCGCTTTCAATCTGTATAATCTACTTTCCTATCTACCTATATGTACATCGCAAGCGTGAGCCAAATTCGTAATGTTGTTTATTGTCGCAAGTTTTATCGTAATTTTAGACACTTTAATTGTCTACTGTTAAATATTTTATTTCAAATCTTTCAATATTTGAAACTCACACTTTTTTATAAACACATGTGGGTGGGATCGTTGTTTGTTTAGTCAGATTCGTGTAATTTTGCACAAATGTATAAAAGCAATAAAATATATTTAAATATTTTTATATTCATTCTAAAAGAAGAACCTTTTAATTTACGTCAATTAAATGAGAACGACACAGAGTTTGAACTACCCACACTTCGAGTTGAATTCAACACAAAGCTTTTGGTTGGTTGGTTACAGGTCCCTTCTTATATTAATACAATTTATGGATTCCTTGTGGAACGGAAACGTAACTGATGAAACGTGTACGTGTACTACATTTCTTTGCCTACCGCTTCGGGCATTATACGCGTGGTGTTACGAATTATAAAATATGTAGTGCAATTTTCGGATCGCTCGTAGGTCTTAGATAAATACTGACATTCATTTCCATTTACTTCACAAAGACTTGATATCCGAAAAAAACCCCAGGTCTCGTCAATATTATTAAGGTAAATTTTTAAAACATCTCGTGACCTACACTAGCCTCAGTGATTGTAATGGATATTGCATTCACGCTAATTAATATTATGGATATTTTAGTACTTGTGACCACAAGTGACTTCCGACATAGATTTAAAAGATTATTCCAGACTACCGCCTTATATTACAATATAAAATGGGTCATTAATTTAAAATAGTAATGCGATATTGAAGTTTATGTCGATATCCCCTTAGGTTGTTTACAATGATTGAATATCGTGTCAAATGCATGTATGCACAATATGGTAAATTAAGTGGATTAATATCAATATGAATTCTGATTTCAGAGAAAAGAATACGTGAGATATGCGAAAGTATTTCCGTTCTCAGAAATGCTGGACTTCAAGTTGCCGTCGAAATGGTACAGAAGAACCGTGGGAGGTCTCGAAATATTGTTCGGTCTCGCTCTAGCAATAATACCCAGTCGTAAGTATAAGTTTTTCAAAGTCTAGTGATGTAAGGGAAAATTATAAGCGACTATTATTATCATTCGTATTCGTATTCAATATATGCATAACAAGTATAACCTAAAAAGTATTTAATATATGTAGATCAAGCATATCTAACACGTGGATCAGATCCACAACTTATAAATACAATCATCCCACAAGGTTCTGCGCTGTCGACCGCTATTTATGTTAACGATATACTGCAGTCGAAATGTTCGTTGATATGTAGAACAAACATTTCTCCGACACATGATGTTGTAGGTGGTAGACAAAGATAATAGAGACGAATTAATATTAGTATCTTAGAGTTGAATATCGACTATGGATGATACAGTATAGATCAGTTTACACAACGACTAACATAACAAATATGTAACATTTACGCTGGCAATTATAAAGGTTCAAATATTCTATGAATTGCCTAAGAGATGTGGAAATGTATGTTAAGTCTAAATCAATAGCTTGACGCCTAACATAATATACAGATACAAAGGCAGTTAAATTCGTACTAGAATCTATCTGCACTACTGGATCAGCTATATAGAGTAGCGGTTGGCAGCCAGCTGTGGTACCTATGAACTATGAAGCATTTGACATAATTGTAGCCAAACCTGTTATGTCTTGTTCTTTGGGTGCCTTTCAATTTATTGAGGGTTAGCAGTCGACTCATAGAGTTTATTCTTATCTGTAGCTGGTGTGAATACTTTCTCAATCATTTTGACGTAAGTTAACATTGTGATATTTCATGACGTTACCGTCAGTTCGCAATTATTCGCTTTCCAGCTATTCGATTATGGTTTTTGAATAAGCTGTTTATATGAATAAAAAAGAGCTCCACCGACCGATCATACCTTAAGAATGTTTATTTTATCCTACTTCTTTCAAACGAAGAGGACAAGAATGTAGCTGTTTGAAAACATTTAAATTATCTAGAACAGTTTTATTATTCCACATAGGGTTTATTGAGTTTTATCTTCACTTCCAACACATCCGTTTAAAACGCAAAGCTAGCCATTACACGGCTCGTTAAACTGTCTTGACTGAATTTATATGTATTTTATTACTGTTTCTTTAACTATTTGCAAGGTTTCAATAAACTACGGTTTCTGTTATTAATAACATATTATTATATTCGCTTAGTTGTGTCGTTTTACACTGTAATTGCACTAAGGGGGATGATTTAATGTTATTACAGATAAAATAAAGAACTTTGCCAACGTAGGTTTGGTGTTACTGACGATCTTAGCTGCTTACTCGCACGTGATGGTCGGTGATCCGTTCGACCGCAGCGCACCCGCTCTCGTCTTCTTCTTCATGCTGAGCGGCAGACTCGTTGTTTGGTACGTATTACGACTTATATGCCATTATTAAATTGTTCTCCCAGTAACATTGTTCTAAATCTGCATTGCCGCGATGTTCGTATACGGTGTCTATTACTAGCTGCCACAGTCATTGCTTCTAATTATAAAACACATACAAACAGCCGATAGAAATAGATGGGGCATTCCGATATGCTTGTCTGTCACCGTGCTCATTACTTGGAAAATTTGTATTGTCTGAAAGCTTTTAGCTTATTTACGGATTTAAGAAGCTGATTCCTAATGACATTGTATTTCTAGAATGATCCATCAAGTTGTAAATAGAAACTGTTCATAGACCATGCGGTTAAAGAATATCTAGTACCTAATTAAATGAAACAACGAATCAAAAACATCTTGTCACATCGTCTTTTACTCTATCTATTTTTCCGGTTCTACGCCCTCGAACACTGGAAACTGTATACCTTGACCATTTTTTGTGATGTAAACACCAGTTACGAAATAAAATTAGTGCTATCGTACGAACATCATCGGGCTGGCGGCGAGCCAGAGAATACGCGATGACGAATCGGTTCTGTCGTGCAAATAATTTTCAGTTCTAGTTTATTTGGGGTAGGAAATATTCCAACATGTTTTTATATACTCGTGGGCGTTTTTTTTTAAATACATGTTTTAAGCAGGCTAATCTGCTTTAAATGATTTGAATAGAGTACATTCCAATGTCTATAACTTTATGTAAATAACTTTCGCCTATTTTGTTTTTTTGCTAAAGGCAGGCGATGAAATCATCTTAATATTTTCTTTTTTCTTATATAAAAAAAATAACATTCTAGACATAAATCTCGTAATCGTATTATAAAATTCTTATCGGAATTTGTCTAAATGATATTACCAATTGTACTGTTAAATACGTGACTTAGCCGGTAGATATTACCGATTGTGTAATTAGCTTTCATTTGTTCTGGTATCAATATTATTTCATAATTTTTTTAATGGTTTTTTTCCTATTTTTTTTAACTAATTCATATTGTGTCGCCTTTCGACTGTTGCCCCGTTAATCTAGTGGCTAGAAATTCAGTAGTAGCATGTAATTTGAATATGTGGTCCATACATGGCAATAGGCCCACACCACTTATTCCATGCTGGAACGCATAACGCAATTACTGGTAAACGAGGCTGTGCAATACATTCCGATATTCGTGCGTTATGTTACGTTTTTTTAATTCATGTAATATTTTTAGACTTAACATGAAACCGTATCTATTTTAGGTACCAGATCAGTCGACGTGAAGCATTAGAAAAAGCTGCGTCGACGCAAAACGGGAATGGGCTCAAAAGAGATTAAATAGATGTTGATAAATGTATGTACATCTAGTCTGGGAAGTGTTCATGGTTTACAATTTATTGCGTAACTTATTCAAGCCCGTACTTATATGATTTATATCTTTATAATTATTACGTTTGTGATAAGGTTTTGTGTTGTTATGACCATTTACCAATTAGGTACTAGTCTTGGTAAGATGTACTAATTACGTAGGCTAGACACCAAATTTTACCCACTGTGATTTTTGCTAGTCATCACACAAATTGAGACATGTTTTATTTAACTTCTTCAACACCTTCCTTATTTACTCTTGTAATATGAGAAAATTTTGTAAATTGTATTATCATTAGGGATATTTTCTTAAACTACCGTGTCTTAATAAAATAGCAATATCTGTGAATTGATTATCATTTTCTAAATGTCTTTTGGGTGAATAAACTTTGCTGCATCTTCCTATATCAGTATGTGTGTGAATCTGTGTTTTGTACCTAAAGTGATATTAATTTAAGTGATAAGGACTAGATTCATTTTGTGTCATGTAAAAGTATGATAGCGCATATATGACTTGTGCAGTGCAAATTATTATTTGTAATTCTAAAAATATGAACCTGTGAACTGAAATGTTGGATGTTCGTTAGGAGACCCCACACTCTGTCACTATATGCACCAGCTTTTGTTTTAGATTGTATTAGATAAGTAATAAAATTATTGGAATACATTTAACCATTGTACTATGATATCATAACAAACTGCCGTTGTATATCATTAGATATAGGATTTTTGCAATTTGAGCACTTTAGAAGAATTAAGTATGTTATGCACTTTTTGATTTTTCAGTGATATGTGTGTATGAATTGCTCAATCTACGTAACTTGATCAGAGGCCATTGCAAGTTTTTAAATGAATATGGCTTTTATAAACTATTCATTATGTAATATTTTCTTGTGGAACTAATTAATTGTATTACAATTAATACCCTTAAGTAATACTCTGATACTCTCCTCCTTTATCAATCTTATCAAAAATCAATCTTCATATAAACATTAATAAAGTAAAAGTGAACTATAATTGATGTATGAGACATACTATAACATAAAATTTGTTACCACTGCTTTCTTCATATATAGCTGTGTATTATTTATTAGCAAACAACGATAATTTTAATATGTTGCAAGAAAAATATTGTACAAGAAATGTGTAATTTTTTAAACCACAATTTTTGCTTGCTTAATAGTTGTAGTTGATTTATTTTAATTTTGACAAATGTTGTTCTCAATATTTACTAAGTTCTTCAGAAATCATATTATTTTGACTTTTTAACAAGTAATGAAACAAAACAAAGAACTTAATAAGATCACCAATAGTCATTGCTATAGAGACTATCAATGTGTATGAAGTTGGAATTGTTATACTGCCATGTGCTGCTTATATTATTATTTATTAACAAGACGTCAACAAACACAATCATTGTTCATAACAATAACACAGTGAACAATATTAACTACGATGTGAGTGCAGTGTAATGCGGTTTGAATAAATATAATTAGAATTTACCTTTTTATTTTATTTCCCAAAAGTTGTGTTAGAGGGGTAAGCATTATAAAGATTATAAAATTCCTTGAAGTGCTTCAAAATAGGACATTATCAATAACTAACGAAACGTAACCAATACTCAAAGATTAAGCATGTTTACAAATATAACAGGGTATGCTACTTTAACACCAGTATAAATTATACCTTGATTTGAAAAACAGGAAGGATAAAATAAGGAACACATATTTACATGTATAGTTAAATATTTATTGGCGTACATATTGAATAATAATATAGCCTAATACAGTTTCCCCTATTCGATTTCAAAAGCTTATTGAAAAATTAATATACAATTCAGTTCAGTTATCGTTTTCAAAATTTTCACATTTAACGTCAGCAATCGCGATTTTTAAAATTTTTAAGCTATTTGCAATTAACCATTCAAAAATGACCAAGGATATAATAAAAAAAACATTTTTTTTAACCAAATGTTTTCCTGTCTATTAAAGCATAGATACAGTTATCCATGAACAGTACAGCATTAGTGAGTGAAACATACTGTTTTAACATTAGTGTATTTTTCCTGTGCTTTTATCTACAAAAATGAGATGCATGTTTATTCACTTCTAGCTGGATCTCTTCCAGTTTGCAATAACTCCAAAGCACTTGTAAGGTTAGCCATTGCAGTTTTAATATCATCGTAATTGAGGGCGCTACTGGCCCATTTGCAGTACTTTTGTGCTTTTGCTATTTGATCTGGACCCAGGTATGCAACTGTATTGGAATTATCCCCATACAATGTATTTGGTTGTGGTGGTTGGGGTTGCTCAGATGGATCATAAGGCACAAAACCACCAGGATTTGGATCTGGGGTATATGGTACAGGTGGTAATTGTGAAGCTGCCCTTATGGCGGCATTAGGATCAGGTAAAGAACTGCTGAAACTAGTAGGCACAGTTGGTGGTGTCGATGGTGTGATATTTCTGAAGCCCATAAATTGGTCATCACTAGTTGCATTTGTATCAGCGGGTGTATCTTCACTGTTCTGCTCTTCCTCAGTTTGCATTGGACCTAAAATAAAAATACATTTATAGGAATAACAATATCACTACATGAAATTATCCAGCAAGATGTATAAGAAAAGCAAACATCTTCTACCTGGACCGTGTAAGAAAGTGTCCTACCTGGAATTGGTGTCTCTCCATTTTTAAGACAGTTATGTATGTATGCTGCTTTCCATTTAGCATACTTTCTGTTTTGAGCGGCTTCATCTGTTAGCTCACCAAATGTGGTCAAAACATCATATATCATACCAGCTGTGTAAAATGCTTTAACAACATTCCTAAAATAATTTCATATTGGTTTTATATAAATGTGGATTATAGAGAATTACACACATTTAATTAATTTTAATTAGTATTAAAAGCGACAACAATCAACTTTGCCATTAAGACCTGTTAATATATTAACTCTTAAGTATAGTGAAATGGCAATTATATACTTATTAGAAACTTGTCACAAGTTTGTTAAGCACATCAATGCTGTCTTACAGAATAAAGTGTTTCATTAACATAACATCATGCTAGTATTCCCCAAAGAGGTAGGCAGAGGAATGTATGGAATATACTGCCATGATTCACCAGTTACAAATTTGTCACACTATAAAATAGGTGGTGAGCTGAGATTTCTGTGCTCCAGAAACAGGCTATTCGATCTATCTATATGATGGGTTCAACGGAGTCACTAAGAAACACATTTATGACAGTAACATACTTACACCACACTCACAATACATTTATGATAACCTTATTTATACTCACAAAAATCTTAGTAAATTTAAGATGAATAGTGGTCTCCATCAATGAAATTAAGAAATAAAAGTAAACTTGTAGTACCCACTATCAGGCTCTATAAAGTGTCTAACTCATTTGTAGGTCAAAAAGTATACACTTCTATAACAAACTACCAAATGATGTGGTAAATTTAAGAAATTTGTTAAGCTCCGATTATGGCAAAAGGCCTATTATTCAATTGCAGATTACATGCAAGACATAGACATATATTTTAACATAAGTGCTTATTTTAAAAAATGCAGTAGCGCATGTATGGAGTTTTTTGCCACTTCTCCATACCAAGGCGTTTTCCAAAGCTGTGGTAATTAATTGTTGATGTAAATAAAGTGTTCAAATGAACCAATTTTGAATAAATGATATTTGAATTTGAGCCTTTTTCCATACAGCGGGCACATATTCTAAATTAGAAAAATCTAGTAGTGCTGAACCCGGGATTTAAACCCAGAACCTCCCAAATGGCAGTCACACTTGCAACCAACGACGCAGTCAGTTTAAGTGATTTCACAATTGAATTTCTGGCAAAGATTTCACCCACATAAAATCTGAATACTTACTTGCCAAAGTTCTGTTCTCTATCTTGCTTGTCAGCATATAAGAACAATTTCAGGGCATAATTTTCAAGGTGTGCCTGTGCTGCCACCTCATTTGTAATGGCTTCATTATCCTTGCAGCTCTTCTTTATGCTTTCTAGCCAATCCATCAAAGCTGAATACAACCATATAGTACTAAAAATTGGTTAATTTCATTTTTGGAAGTTTGGAAAAATTAGTCCATTTCATTTTTGGAAGTTTCAATTGCTTTTTTCAAGTTGATATAATAAGATGATGATTTATCATTATGAAGTTTACCAACATCAGCCTATGTCCACTGCTGGACATGGGCCTCTCCTGAGGGGTTACTTTCAGTGACACATAGCTTAATAAACAATTATGGTTTATTAGACCTGCCATTCAGCCATCAGTATTAAGAGATCATATTATGCTAAGCAAAAGCCTATAGTAAATTATGGATGGACCAATCCTATGACTTACCCTTTACTGGTTTACAATTGTTCTTTTAATGTTGGCACATTAAGTCACTTGGTTTGGGGAATAGGGATTATTCATCAATATAATAAGTATAAGTGTATAATTCACTTAACAGTAACCATTTTTTTTTCAAAGTATAAATCCACCTTTATTTTTATGTTTATTACTTATAGTTATGCACTTCAAGAATAGTTAACTTACCTTACAGCAATACAGTACTGTTTTATTAATTAAGTGTTAAAATTTTAGTTCTGAGATATATGTTACGGGAATGACTTTATTGGAAATTTTATATTGACAAGCAAAGCCATCATAGCCTATAACAATGGAGAGTATATAATTTCGATTGGTATAAACTGTTGTGCTTGGCTACACCATAAGATATTGAAAAGGCTTCACACAAGCAATAATGTGAAATTACAAGACCATACAAAACTATGAAACACCATACAACAGCACGATTCACTGCAAGAGTACCACAGCATACATTTTTCAAATGTATACAATTTTTTTTTTGTATGTGCTCATTACCAGTATTTTTCATACTTTTCTATTTCGTATTTAATATTGGGAATTCTCCATTGGAATATCCTGTATATGTGTACACACCTTTTTACTTTACATGAATGAAATAGATTGATACTCACAAATTAGCATTTTTGTCTCCTCAGGTGCTTTTTTTGTAATTTTGAGCCCCAATTGCAGAGCATAGAGCCTGCACCAATATGCAACAACAATATCACGGGCATCATGCTCAGTTGCTGTTTTCAAATAATGTTGAATTGATTTCAAACTTGGAGGACATTCCAGGATGCTAGCCATTGTTGTACCTAAAGCATAAGTGAACAAAAGCAAAGTTAATACCTAATAGTAATCACATTTTTCCACAAAATATTAAATTATGAAACAGTGTTAATGAATTGCATATTACGTTTAAAAAGATATACGGTTCCGAGTAATAATCAACGTATAAATAAATAAATAAAAAATAAAATAAATATATCGGGACATCACACACAGCTATCTGATCCCAAACTAAGCTTCAAGAGAGCTTGTGGTATGGTAACCAGATGGTTGATAAACTACATACATACATATATATTTTAATTGATATTTTTTACACCCAGACACAGAACAAATATTTGTGTTCATCACACAAGTATATATTCTGGGTGGGAATCGAACCCACGACCCCCGGCGCAACAGTCAGGTTCACTAATCTCTGCACCAACGAGCCAGTCAGTCTTATGGTTAAGAAATATTTGTTTAACGTCAGACAAGTAATTTAGATAACAGAAAATAAATTATCGATTACTTATGGTACAATGTAAAGAATCAGACGAACCTGTGTTCTTTCTTGATAGACAAAAATAAATGTAAGTACAGTTTCTTTTGACTAAACACTTATTTAGAGGTAAATACACATTGTCTGAGATTTAAAGTTTATAACTTATACCATGAAACAGTATTGCAGGGACTATACAATTTTGCCTGACTAATTTGACAGATGAAATGACCAATTTTTAAGATGACATCATTAACAATGTTGCCATCAAACAAAGAAATTTACCAAATTACATAGCAAAATAATTTGTACTTGTTTTCTATACATTTGTAATAGTTAAAACTTATTTTGAAACATTTTATGTTTTATATTACTCGGATAATAAATGACTATTATAGTATAATTGAGTTTTGTCAAATGTGTGCGCGTAACATATTCCTTAATTGGACGTCTTTATGAGGATCCTCAGCTTTTATGACTATAAAAAAGGTGCCTTCAGCGTGCGTATGTCAAAGGAATGTCAGCGGACTTGTATGTTTTTGATTTCATCACATTACATTGAGTGCACTTGAATTTTAAAAACATTAGGATCTAATACAAAATAAACATAATGCCCTCCAAACAGAGAAAAATTGCTATGATGGGTTACAGATCTGTTGGTAACGTAAATGTTCCATAAAACATTTGTGCGTCTCATTTATTGTTGTGACGTTTTATAATTATGTGGTGTATTTGCAGGTAAATCATCTTTGATCATACAATTTGTTGAGGGACAATTTGTTGACTCATACGATCCTACAATTGAGAATAGTAAGTAGTATTTGATTATGTTCATCCCTTTGCGAACTTTCAAATTAATCCATTACCATTTATGATTACTAAACTTGTATTAATCATATATCGAATGATTTTGTTTTCTGCTTGATATCATAACTTATGCACATAATATTGATTGATTGATTTATTTTTCTCACGTTTTTTAATGTTACAATGCATTAAAATAGTCCTATGTGAATGTAAAACAATTAGGCTTTTTTTTAATGATCATAATTTTTATTTTGCTTTTATTTCAGCCTTTACAAAGTTCATACGCCTCAACTCAACTGAATATGAAGTGAAATTAGTAGATACTGCCGGGCAGGATGAATACAGCATCTTCCCTCTGCAGTACAGTATGGACTTCCATGGTTATGTTCTGGTATACTCTATCACTTCAAGCAAGAGCTTTCAAATTGTACAAATTATTTATGACAAGTTGTTGGACATGGTCGGGAAAATACAGTGAGTATGTTTAGCATCCACAGTGGCAAGGCTACATGTACATTTTGGTATTTAATATTACTATTTTGTCTTGCTTTAAACAATTATAAATATTATGTTTCTATTAACGTTATAATTTACACATAAAAGTTTGTAGCTCAAGCATTACAATAACCCACATGGTATTAAACCCAGTATTTGTGAAAAATCAGAACTCTTTTGAATATGTCTGAAAGCCGGAAATGATTTCGAGATTTTGTCTTCCTGTTTGTGAGATTTGTCATTTGAAACATTGCATATAACTATATCACTTGGTGTTATGATGAAAGACTACAAAGTACTCATTCAACATAGTAAAAAAAAAAGTAACTTCATGCCTGTAATCCCCGAAGAGGTAGGCAGAGGAATGCAGAACCACTCCCACGTTTCAC
>DWTO01004053.1:0-11920 GCA_018244755.1 Jemadia pseudognetus
TTGGTATTGGCTGGCGTAGTGGTGTTTGGAAATAGCTCGACAGAGAGGGTTTTGACTGTGAAGCAGTCTATTTAGACTGCATCTTCTAGACGCGTCGTTGTCGCATATCAAATTCGAATCCTGCTTCAAAATAGAACGCATTATTATGCAATACGGAGTTAACCACTAAGAATATTCTAACTTTAACCCGAAACACATCAATGTAAACACACGAACGAAGATAGTACTTTGCAATTAAATTCTACATAATGTAATGTAATTGGAATCTTTATTATGAGTTCATTATTATATCAGCACGCTACGTCCCTTACGAGAAAGGTAGATAACAATTGCCAAATACCCTTTATGTTTACAGACCTGAAATGCTTCTTAAACATCCACAGCTCACTTCATTAGCGCGCACCGGTTACGGAGGCTTCCTATAGGGCTTATAAAAAGTTTTTAAGTACAAAATAACAAATTAAATGATTCTCGAATGACTTTACTGCTGCAAACATGCACGCCATATTCGTAAACTATTAATAACTATAAAATTAGGTATAAAATCAATTACAATTGAAGTTCTTCTTTAATAGAATAAAAATAACAGAATTGTACTTTTAACCGAGTATTTTCAGTGTTAGTTTCTTGTTTCCATATTTAATAAAAGTTTCATAGAACCGTACCGCGGCGCGACAGGAATAAATCCTCGCAGTCAGATAACAGATATAATTGTTTGCTTTTTGTCGCCGCCTACAAAAGTGTTTCGTGTCGTGTCGTTTCATTTGACTGACAATGAATATAAGAATGATTATTTTTTCTAGAGAAAGTTCTTAGTGTTTAGGTGTTTTGCTGAAAATAATTATTGCATTATTAAAAAGGATTGTATCTTTTCGTAAACCAAAAAGGTAAGACGCTTTTAACGATGTTTTTAATAGATTCGGGTTTTGATGTAACATTACGCCTATTATCCCCGAAGAGGTAGGTTGAGGAATGTAGTATATTAATACGTTTCGCCAGTTAAGTTTAGGTCCCAATATAAAATAGGTGGTGAGCCTATTGCCGTATACCGGGCATATTTCTAGACTCCGAGCCACTCCTAGAAAATTTGAATTAGTAGTTCCCGACCCGGGATTTGAGCCCCGGGACTCCCGATTGTCGCGCTTGCAACCAACACGACCAACGGGGCAGTAAACCTAGTCAGGTGAAATAATAATTATAACCATTATGTTTGCTATATCAAACAGGTATTACTTTAATGTGCACGTTTTATACAGTACCGTATTTAAACGTTCTATAAAAATGTACCGACACCGCGGCGCGACTGAAATAAATTCTCGCGGTGAGGTAATTGCAATGAGTGTTCGCATTAAACTGCTTTATGTACCGTCGCCCGTAAGCATTTCTATTCATTTCGCCGTTTATTTTAGTGATAATGTTTATTTTCTTAGAATCTTACATGGTACACGTAAATACGTACACGTATTTAATATTTTATGGAACTTTTTTGACGACCATCTGTCGTGATATTAATAAATCTTGGTCACCACTAACACATTTTCTGGAACTGTAATGTCATGGCAGATCTACTTTGAACATTACATTATAAAATATAATAATTTTATTACATTACATTTTATTACATTATAAAATAAAATAATAATTATAAAATAATAATTTTTTTTTCATGGTGATTGTAAAATCATAGGCCAATTATTACAATTAGAGTTGGCGTTATCGTCAGAATAACTCGTCTCGTAGTTAAGTGGGCTTACCAGCCACGTTCTTTGAACGAAATGCAATCGTTTCAGGTGTCTAGCTTTACTCGAAGCTTTGTAATGGAAATATCAAGGAAACTTGCATTTATAAGTATTTATCATGAATAAATCGTTTTAATTCGTTACACGATAACATGCACGTTTTAATCTTTACATTTTTAATTCGCGCGCATGACACATATTATCGCGTGAATGTAATTTGAAATAATAGCGTATTCGAGAAAAAACTCGCAATGAAAGTGAATATCATGCTTTTAAATTAATCGTGTGATTATTATTATGAAGGAAATAAAATGATAGGAAAAGGCGATAAAATGATTAGCAACTTTGTTCGAAGGATAATATTAATTTATAATTCAGAAATTTTATTTTAAATTGACTGCCTCGTTGGCCTAGAGGTTACAATTGCGACTGTTGAGGAAAACATCCTGGATTCGATCCCCAGGTTGGATAAAATGTTTCATTTATCTTAAATTCCCGGTAATAGCTCGCCTTCTGAATTTGTGCTGTCTTTTACGTGGGACGTATAAAATAATTATTGAAAATGTGTATACTTACCTACTACATTTCTCTGCCTACCCTTGGAGTAAAATTCAAGCGTGATGTTATGCTGTAGCTCAATAATGGAAAATATTGTAAGTAATGTTATTTATATTTTGATCTTACTTTTTGTTATGTTGTACTTATATTGGAGTAAAATTTTCAGTAACATGAGTTTTGACTATTGAGTTAACTGATTTCATTAGTTTGAACTACACCAAAAGGTTTCTTATACATTTTCCTTTCCGAAAATGTGGCCGGACCACACAACCTATTTAAAAATAAATCTACCTAAAGTTTACACAGGAGGTAGAATACGCGATACAGTAATGAACACTAGAGTAATATTTGTCGCGTGACTTTATAGAAACTCAAATTAAAACCTTTCTACTTGAGACTCTTATGAAGTTATAGTTTTTATCACCTTAAAGCCTGCGCTTTACTTCTGTGTTAGAAATGTTTCACTCTATTATAAGCGGTTAAAGTAAATGACGGTTGAATTGACCAAAGAAATTTATAGTAAAGTATATTTTACCGAGTCGCTGTTATTAATTAATTATTGTCGTTTTGAAACTCAGTGAAAATTGTGCAACGATTTTTTTAAATACAGCAATTGTAAATAAATGTTTTTTTCACCGCGACAGTAATACCAATGGTACGAAATCGTAAAGACATAACAATAAGAGAAAAGTATTTTTCTATTCTTCTCATCAATCTAAAATGATACACAAAAATTGAAAAAATATGTTGAAATATTACCTTTTTTAAAAGCGCTTTTCAAATGTATATATTTTATAGCTATCTTATTGGTACATATAATGTTACAGGTTTTGTAGCTTTAGTACGGAATTATATGGATTTTTATGAGTATCTAATCACTTGTATGCACTGATATTACCTAACCAATTAGTACCATTAAAGAAATATGAAAGTACTCATTAAGTAAATATATTGCGAAAGAAATATATGTCCACCGCTTAATTCCTTTTCCAACTTCCTAGTGTCACCATACCATGACACACTAATGAGTGCTAGAAAAACATCGCGTGACTTTTTAAAAGGAAACTTGAATTAAAATCCCTCTAGTTTTTTATAACCTTTTACACCTGCTAGTTAAGCCTTATTGCCGGAGCGTTTAATTAATACCGGCTTTTACCTAGACCTCTTATGAGTTGCCGCTTTAAAATATATTTCGGTTTGAGAATTTTTTTCAATACCATAGAGTGTTAAAGAAAAAGTTTGATTATTTTAACCTGAAAAAAAATATAAAATATGAAGATAAGTGAAGAATAATGAACGTGAACGCTGTCCGTATCATTATGAGTCCGTTTATGAATTCACTCTTGCGTTCGTTCTCTCAGAAAACGAAGGGTTACGAACAAAGCCTGCCACGCTAAACAAGACTTTGTTGACACATTATACTCGCTTTAGAAAAACTGATAGATATTACCGTTACGTTGCAGTAACTAATATTTAAATCTGCGGCAACTGGGTATTATGTATAGATTTTCCGTTTAAACCAAACGATTTAGTTCCACGTCTCTTACTCGTACTGGTAAAGACTGGAGCGCCGTGCCGGAGTCTATGTATCTTGACAAATATAGTGTAAGAACGTTAGAAGAAAGGGTGAATAGATTTTTACTAGGTATGTGTGATTCAGCTTAGGACTGAGCTACCGTTCAAGTTTACAATTTCAGTCAAAAGCCTACGGAACGGTACGCTGAAATATGAACCACTAAGGTTTTGGTTATAGATGAAATTAAGTAACATCTTTAATTATATGTCCCGTTGGTGCAGTGGTTAATTAACGCCACTGTTGCGCCGGTGAGCGGGTTCGATTCCCATAATAAATATTTGTGTAATGAGCACAAGTATTTGTTCTGAAACTTGGAAAATTTTAATATAGGTATTTAACTATTTATTTATATGCATACATATATGTATGTATATACATAGTTTATCAGCTGTCTAGTTGCCATACCACAAGCTCTCTTGACGCTTACTTTAGGATCAGATAGCCGTGTGTGGAGATCATTATTATTATTATTATGACATTGTATTTAGTCTTTGAGTGACATATTTTTCTTAAAACTCATATTCGAGATAAGTTCTAATAAGTTTATATATGGTAAATTAATAAAATATCAATTTGTCATATTTTAAGGTTAAAATTATATCAACCATTCTTATTTCAGCATTTACTATAAAAATCATAGGACGCGCGTCAGAGCGTATCTCCAGAAGAATTTTTATTCCAATGGAAAAATCAGTCCGATTGGAAACAAAGAGTATTTGTGAATCTTATCCCCAGGGCATGCCGAATGGCACTGCTCGGTGAACGCTCGAACTATGCATAGAGACTTGTATTTCGTTACTGCGTCAGCATAAAAGTGGATAGAGGAGCGTCACACACAAAGAAGGGTGGGTATACGTCTTTTCGCATAATCATGAAAATGTTATCGCCTCACACAAAATTGAGTCTTTTAGAGGAAAATAACTTTGGGACTACAATATGATGACTGCGAAGCGAAAGCTTTTTCTCTCTGGGAAAATAAAAGAATGTTTTTAGTCACATTTAGATATAATTTTCCATAGTTGAAACAATTGTTCCTTCTGTGACGGTTTGTAATTTGTTTTTGTTTGAATTAATGTTATATTTTTGTATTTCATTGAACAAATGTTATTATTAGTCATTGTTCGGAAGAAAACAAAAGGTAACGAAAGGACAAAAGACACGAAAATGTTACATTTGTAAACATTCATTCATCGACATTTTGAAAACACCCGAGTACTAAATTTCCAGTGGAAACAACTCTCGCAAAACGTAAATTTACGCATTTTTGTTAAGCACTCAATCATGATCGCTGTCTGGTATATATAAGCGAATCCGGAGAATCGTTTATTTAAAGCAAAACCCATGAATTTATTGTTCATATTCACTATCATAAATCCATTGATCATTGTATATCACTGCTTGTTTAATGATATTTATATTAAACCATGACGTCACACTCAAACCATCGCCGAAACGGCTTGAGTCAATCACAAAAAACGGTGACAGGAATTTCTCATTACTTCACAGCGGTAATCCACATGCGTCACGATATAAGTGGTCTTTTAAAACTCCCCTACATATGTAGTTTTTATGTGCCGCTTATATACAGAAACCGTATACAAGTGAATATAGGCATTCTATGCGTCATATGCCACAGCGCTATGGGATATTAAGTCTTATTGAGATTCATTTTTAGCATTTTCAGACTATTTTAATTGAGGTATATAAAATCTACAGCACAATAACATGTGTACAGTGTACATATTATAATCGTATTATAATCATCATCATCATCATTATACTAATCACCATCATAATTGTTATCATTCTTATCATCATCATTATCATAATTCTTATATACATTAATCTCTTTATCATAAAATGTTATTATTTTGAAGTATTATTACATCCCTTATCTCAATAGAGCTATGTACTGATACACAGAAAGATGGATTTAAAGTCAATTACCTGTGTATCACTGCGCACAACCAACACTTCAGGTAGGGTTAAGGAATTTGTTTATTGCAAAGTATGACCCAGCGACTCCGTTCTAATGAAGATTAATTTATGACGCACGACTGAACACAATTATGCAATATTTTTCAATACCATAGCAATAACAGTACCTATAGAAGTTTAGATATCAGCGTTCTACTCCCAGGACCCAAACCCAAGGATCAAATCCTGGTGTGCACTTCCTGGATCTGATCTTGGAATGATTTTGAAAAGAGCATTTAATGCGCACCTCGTTTTTATGTACAAGTATACATTTTTAACACGTTTTTATTTTATTATAAATATCCCTTGCACTGTATACTTTTTATAACGTACTTTGAAGCATATGGTATTTAGATTTAAAATAGTCATTTTTCATTTATAATTTTTTTGTTAGTGTATTTTTTTAGCTATTAGTTGAATTAAATGTAAAGTTGGCAAAGCAACCTTGGCTGTAGGATTTCCAGCCCTCCGTCCTTTGTACAGTTGGAGCAAATCTATAAGATTCTTTTAGAAATGTGTCATCAGCGGCATCCATTTCAAGAGTTCACTGCGGCAAAGGAAGTAAGTAAGACTTTTTTCTTCAGGTCTTACGTGGTTGGTGGGGTGCATCGGATATGAAATTTCCCTATTGTTACAGACTTGATGCACTTCTTTTATATTCATCGTTCTCATTACATATGCATGCAGCTTTCCACGACGTCAGGCTCTTAAATAACGTATATCAAGACGTTTTGAAATAACACATATTGTCAACAGGCTTCCGCCCTATTACATGAAACTTATATCATAACTGGTGAAAAGTGGGAGTACTACAGTTTTCTGCCTACAACTTTAGGGAAATATAGGCATGATTTTGTTAGATTCGAACACATCAATTACTACCACCGTGCATATCAAGCAGTTCGAAGTGTAGCGAAGAAACGGGGTCAATTAATACCGAAACGAAATGCGAAAGTAATTACAGGAACGCGCCTCGAAGAGGGTCGCTAAACCTTCGCGTTAATTAAGATGAGAAAACAGGAGTTCCTTGCTTCCAGCTGGAATAATGTACGGCGGAGACGCCGGCGCCCGCTAATAAATAGGATCACGCTTAAAACCAGTTTAAGTGTCTTACGCACCGTCCGTGCAAAGAGGAATCACTCTCAATCTAAACATTCTTAAATATTCTTTGTATTCATCACTATCATCTTCAGCCTATTACTGTTTACTGCTGGACATAGGCCTCGCCTGAGCGGTTGTGCCTATAATCCCCGCGCTGGGCATATGGGTTGGGAAGCAGAGCGCGACTTTTCTCAAGGCCTACGCTGCTGCCCGTGGAAGCTCAGGGCTTTTCGGTTTGCCTAGGTAGGCTCCGCTATGCAGCGATCAACTACCGCCGGGTTAAGTTGCCTCTTACGACACCCTGACATCCCGGCAGGAGGATATGGCATGATGATAAAACAAAAATGAAGACATCTTTTGTTTTAATTATTGGTTTCATTATACTAACTAACAACCTCATATCCTCTCGGAAGAACCCCGTAAGAGACCTGACGATATGATAACAAATATCACGTCAATGCATGTCTAAACTTCAACTTCTGTACAAAATTTGAACACGAAATGTGGCATTGTAAACGAGTCCTTGGGGCAACGCATCAGATCCTATGGTTCACTCAAGTTACTTTAGTCCTATGTTAGGATGTATATATTATTATGCCCAGGAGAGGCTGTTAACTGGTACAGTACATGACGCGAACGCATTTTCGGAACTTTATCAACGTAAAAATAATATAGTACTAGAGCTTTGTTTGCTACAAAGATAAACAAATGTTACAAGTCAAGTTTAAAGATGTAAATTAAAAAACGGAAATGCATATACTAACTTATTCTCTTTATCAGTGAAAATCAAAACGGATCTTGCGTTGACATCTTAACGTTGCTTATGAAATTGATTCAGGCGAACACTACTCTAAGCCTTTGAAGTTTCAACAGGCTCGCTAGTTTTTATGAGAAATAATTGCGTCAGCCGGGTCCTTAAATATTCTCAAAGTAAGTTTGCTTACCAGGTAAATAAAAATGCTGTGTTTTATAGCCGTTTTCTTTCCAAGTATTCACTTCAATGGTTAATTATTGATGCTACATCGTCTCGCAGAAGACCGAGTAGTGTTATAACCAAATAACTTAGATATGGACTGATGCAGGAGTCACACGTTTCACAAATACAGTGATTAATGCAGACAACACCCGTCGGATCTGTTAAATACTATCAACCAAAAAACAGTTTAGGATTTTCATATCTTTATAAGTACCTTTATACCATCTAATCATTTGCCATTAAACATGTTAGAATATTATATTTTAATAAGGTATTTTTATATCGAACCGCCTGTTTGGAAAAAATGTATAGCACGCAGTGTTCTTTGATGCTTAAGAATAGCTAACGTAAACAGTCGTCTGAAGCGTCTCTCGCTAATCCTTAGGGGTGGCAGCGTATCTTCACTGAGCGCAGATGAACAGTTTCACAAACACAATGCAATCTGTTTGAGATCATTTACGTATATATTCGCTTTAGTTCTTGTTTGTTGAGGTGTATTATGACGTAAGATATTATTATGAATATACATAATATAATATGACATATTATTATGTATATTCATAATAAAGGCGTTATATTTGAATCATGTACTCGTTCTTTTCGATGTACTTAGTTTTCATTTAAAGTGCTACGTGATATTGTTTATACTATATACGTATAATATAATGTATAAATTTATCATAAATAATATGCAATTAATTAATATTAAGTATAAGTTACATTTGAAGTAATTGCTATTGGATCTTAGGGAATTATAAAATGTTATCGTCAATTTCAATTGTCACCAGGTCATTCAATAACTTGAAAGACCTGAGTTATATATGTTATTTATTACGCTAGAATGTGAATGCAAGGAAGTAAAAGGCGGAGTACCTATTCAGTTCCATTATTCAGTAATTAAAATATCACTGGACCAAAGACCCTAACGTAAACAATAAATTTATATAACTCTCAATTTGTCGTTATATAAAACGAGAAACGAGAATAGTACGCAATTTGAAATTGCAATTTTTACGATCCCGATAAATTTCCGTTTCAAAAATTTATTAATTATTTATGAATCCTTGGGAGCCCAGTTTGTTGATAACGGCCTAGATTCGTTTTGACATTCGCCATGCTCGTACAAATGCAGACGTGATCAGAATTCCGACGACTGGATTAGATCCGCCCTCAAATTTGCTGAACACTTTTCCTCTGCCACTAAATTAAGACTAAGTAGGGGCCACTTACTCAATAAATTACTTCGATACTTTGCTACAGCGTATAAGATAGCATGTAAGCTAAATTGAATTTTGAATTTTATGTTGAAAATTTGAATTTTAACTTTTTGTGAGGCAAAATATATTTGACACTTGGGGGTCTTTATCCATCACGTAGATCCTAGCGTGATGATGTAGTAATTGGAACAGTCCATATTGCTATCAACATTAATCGTTTCATCGTCAAACTGTTTGACATAGATCTGCCATCACAATGAGTTAGATTAAGGTTTTGGCCTCAGCCTTAGGTAAAAGGTGTTAATAATAGTCCGGACATCTGCACTGATATTAGCCGCTTTCGTCCAGACGAAGGCGTGATTAGCATTCAAATGATTGGATTAAGCCTTCATCCGAATTTGCAACTGACGCAGCAAACTATAAGTTACAAGACTAACAAAATCGACCACTGTTAATTGCTTTAAGAGCTAGAATGAAAACTTAATAGATATTCAAACTTTAGATAATTATACTATATTTTTTGTTCAGTATCAGTATTGTTTTTGAAATGTAAACGGACTTGGTTATTTGAATTTAAATTTGAATAAAGTTATGTTTCCAATGAGCATTCCGTGTCGAAATACTTGTTATTTGTTGGTTTATTTCTTGTCAAGTATGTTAATAGCGCCCCAAATTCGTTGGAACTTCGCCGCTACTGTACAAGTGCAGGCGTGTCCGGAATATCGATGGTCGGATTATCAGCACCGAACTTTGACCTTCTTCCAGTACGTTTTGGTTCTTATAAGTCGTCACGATAAAAAAAATAATTTCATTTGCCTCCAATATAGCTCTAAAATCCCATAATATTCATATTTTTAGTTCCTCTATATCTACAATGACTAAATCTGAGAATTATTTATAATTATCATTTTCAGTTAAATTGTTTAGATTTTTTAACATCACATTACATCAAATCCGTCATCTCGAAAGGGCGTCGTAGGATAGTACTATTCCCACTCTTCATCTATTATGGTGTACTTACACCCTTTATAATACAGTGGAAACCTATTGCCCTACGCCGGTCATAAATCCAGACTCCGAGCTACTAATAAGATATTTAATTCATGCATGTTTG
This sequence comes from Jemadia pseudognetus, assembly GCA_018244755.1. Classification (NCBI taxonomy): domain Eukaryota; kingdom Metazoa; phylum Arthropoda; class Insecta; order Lepidoptera; family Hesperiidae; genus Jemadia; species Jemadia pseudognetus. Next base: position 10,259 of record DWTO01004053.1, read on the forward strand.
CTTGGCACGCTTGTATGAAGAGAACGATGAATGCAGAAGAAGCATGGCAGATCTGTAAAAGCCGAGGTATTGGGTACTCGGTGATCTCTACCTAACCTACAAGAGACCTGCCGTTATACTGTATCTAATTTGGTGGATTCTTATTAGAAAATATGTTGATATCAGTCTAGATCCGTGTTGACATTCACCACGCTGATAGAAGTGTAAACGTGATCAGAATTCCGATGTCCGGATTAAATGTGCACCCAAACTTGCCGGAGACTGTCCTGCAGACACTTAATTAACACTAATAAGACGCCTCACTATTCTGTTCTAAGATATTTTTAATCAAGATTTAATTAAGTCCCTTTTTTATCACTCATATCGAACACAGGCAGATTCATTGATCTGCTTACCACTTATATAAACATGAGAGTAAAATTACACTTAATACATATTTACTGAAGTTTAAATAAGTACTACCTGTGAGGACTACGAGACTAAAAAAAATTCGACACATATGTATGTATATTGCGGTTACTTAAAATGTTTCATATTACTTGTTTTTGATGCTTGTACAACTTTAGAGGATATTGGTTTTACTACTAAACGTTGTGATTATCTTTAAGTATTATTAAAACCAAACTAAAGACCAAACCTTGGTACTTGTAAATGTAGTATAGGGCGTGCTCCGACTAGGGGGAGTATCGATATACGCCAAGTGGCTGGCAGTGGTTGGATGGGAAAAGCAGCAGCAGGGGATTCAGCAGGGGACGGAAGTAGCCAGATAAGGCTTTATGATAAATTGTGGTTCTCTTGCGTTTATAATGACTGAGTGTTCATCGCAAAAAATCTCTCCAATAAATAATCAAAATTACGAAGTAGGTAAACTCAATAATGGCCCGACATTTAGTAATGAGAGGTCGGAGTTAAATACCGGTGTGGCCCCAAAACAATTTGGAGCTCCTAACTGTTTTGTACAATTAGTGGGCAGTGGGTATTTTTCTATGACGGTGTTCTTCTTTTGTTAACCCAATCAAAAATTCATGTTTATTAAAAAAGCAACATTTATTATACGTGTGTATTTTGTGACACAGATAACATGTGTTGGTCTATGTGAACGAATTATTCGCACAGTATTTAAAGCTAACAGCACAAATAGGTCACCTTAAGGTAATTGTCCTGTACTGTTTTTTTTACCGAGGAATAAATTATGTTAATCAAATACGGTAAAACATCCAGAACATAAAAATCAATTATGAATATAAAATATCTATGAGTAAAATATGTAAAATTTAAATCGGAACATGAAAGCAATAAATCGGTCGGAGCAAAAATTAATTAGGCCGACTCTAAATAATATCATACAGCACTGTGTACAAAATAGAATGAATAATCAGCCAGCAGTGCCCTCTGGGGGCCGGTCCGAGTTCATTAATCGCTCAACTAGCGGCTCTTGTTAGCCACGACCACCGCATCGCCGTCCTGAAAAATTAATACAGCTTCCCTTTATCAAATTAACTGTAATATTTTTTATCCTTTAATATAAATATTTAGGTACAAAATGACGCTTGCGAAATGCCTTTTGTGTACGCATTGTGTACTGTATTGACTGCCTCGTTGGTCGTGTTGGTTGCAAGTGCGACTGACGATCGGGAGGTCCCGGGTTCGATTCCCGGGTCG
>DWTO01004054.1:0-11920 GCA_018244755.1 Jemadia pseudognetus
CTGGTGAATTGTGGGAGTGTTCTACACTCCTCTGCCTACCTCTTCGGGGATAACAGGCGTGATGTTACGTAAATTATTAATCGAAAAGCGAAAAAAAATATAAATAACAAACGCATAAAAACTTGCCAATAACAGATTATCAATTATATTAGCACAGGAAAAGTTGGAGAAAAAGTTCGGTGTAAAAATTATAGTGGTACACATAATCATATCGGCTATTGAGCCAACCAATCATTACAGACTTATTAAGTGCGAAATTGGTATATGTCAAATATTTGACAAATCGTTCGATAGTTGAAACTGGCGCCGATGCTTGGCGCCAATGTTTAGCTATTGTTACCTGGGAACAGGGTGTGCAACTGATAAGAGGAGTCAGGATATACGTATGTACATTATTGACATTCGTTAACATCTGGCTAACAGTAAAAATACTTTAAATATTCTTAATTATCTTACATGAATATGTCGCTCTATGGAAGACTGTAGCGCAGCTAACCATTTAACAACTGTACCAAAAACAAGTTGTAAACATATTTCTAAACCCGGTAATAAATAATATATAATGCCAATGAAGTGAAATATAGCTCACAACACTAGATTAAGAAAAGCTAAGATCATTAGCTGATGGATGTTGATCTACCTCGTTGTGCAAGAAGAGAGGAAGAAATAAGAGAAGTAATTTTCAAGAAACCGCTTACAATAGACTTATTAATTGTCAGATGTACAAGAAAAACGGTTATAACTATTAACATATATAAAACAACCCTACTCTATAATATTCAATATAATAATATTGAATTGAATTGAAATTGAATTATATAATATTCAATATAATAATATTGAATTGTGCTTTTTATATGTAATCAGCGCTGTCCGGTCCGGTACGTTAAAATTGTACACCCTACCGGACGCCTATTAAGTGAGACTCATTAAATTTTTTGAATTTCACTTCCTGGGTGGTATTTAGTAATTTTATGACTTACAGATTATTTTGAATGTTTTAAAGGTTGAAAAGGTGTAAGAGTTATATTAGGGAGGAACAAAACACAAGCAGATTATCTGTCGCTCCTTTTTTAAACCGTAATTAAGCACACAATGCGGGTGTGAAAGTATTTTAAAATCAATTAGTGAACGAAACTGACATAATCTTGGACACGATATACGCACCGAAATATATTTTAAATGTAATTTTATTAAAATAAAAGAACCTTTTATTAAAAGAAGAAGAAATGGCAATAGGCTCACCACCTATTTCATATGGGGACGCAAACTAACTGGTGAAACGTGGGAATGTAGGTACCTACTACATTGCTCTGCCTACCTCTTCGGGGATTACAGGCGTGATGTTACGTAAGAAAAAAAGAAAATAAGTATAAGCAAATAATAATACGATCAATGATGAAGACAATAACCTCGCGGTTAAGATTTCAGTTAATCCCGAAGTGTCTACATAGTACCTGACAACTGACCTAACAACTGACAACTGACCTGACAACATAGTACCTGTACCTGATAAGCAACTTACCTATGATTTTTGCGCTTTTAACATAAGCTAGCATTCACTATAACATCGTGATAGAAAATATTATCTGAATATCTGTAAGTACCAAAATTTTTCACTATATTCTCCCAGGGACGCGAAGTCAACTTTCCAACTTCAGCAAACGTTAGTGTTCTGAGAGCAGATTTGTGTCCAAGAAAGAACATGAAGTATTACTGATCAACATGAATAAACTTCTTTTGGTACCACATTTCGCCGCATTCATTAAATTTAAAAAACCTTGTCACGTACATAGTAATATTTCTTAACATCTTTATATTTTATAGGTGCATAGTAAATAAATACGTGGGAAAAGGCCGCATGTGAATGTAGATAAATATACTACTTTTCAGTACCTACTTTTTCCGTGGACAGTACCCTACTTATAATTTACAGAATGCTTTCCTCAAAACTGGATCTTAATTTATTGTAAATAATTCCTCTTAAACATGATAGTGGCATCCCAGAGGGTCCACTCGCATGCATGTATATAAGATCTTAGAATTTACAAAGAGGAGAACAAAAAAAATCAATTGTTAGAGAATCATTAAATCAAGTTGCAAGAATCTGAAAGGAGGCCATTCCAGAACGATTTCAAAGACCATTTTTTAATAAGAAAAGCATATCCTCCGAAGTTCTCCCTTATTTGGCACCATTGTGAACTAAATATAAATGTAATTAAGTTCAAAAAAACATGAATCTCATTTATATGTTACATTAATTAGATTCCGATGTGCATTTGATTTATGGCCGTTTAAAAGAAAAGTGGAAGTACAAATATTTTTGAGTCTCGATTACTAAGAGATTTAAAAGACAGTGGTTCTCCAATAATATTAAACAGAATCACCTAAAAGACTTTGGTTATATTTACTCCAAGATTATAATAGCACTTCGCAATATTGGTTTTTCTCGATTTAAAATTTCAGCTGTCTTCCTCCGGCTATCCTCAATTATGTTCCTATAATATTTTACTCAGAAAATTCTATACCTATATCGTATTGACGTTAAACTGAGCCGTCTACTACTGTCTACTGAGAAAGTTTATGCTCTTCTTTTGTATAGTTGTTATTTTTACAAAGGTATTGTTATATCCGCTTTTGATATTATCATACGAAACGTACTTTATATGCAGTTACATACATATCTTCAGGCCAGGTCCCTCACGGGATACGCAGAGCGCACCGAGTGCTATATATTGTATGAAGCATTATTACAAATAATTATATGAAGTTAATTATTTCATGTATTTAAATGTTACTGTACTGGTGATTATTTTTCAAGTCAGCTCAAGCAGTGCTGCTCCGTAGATGAAACGGCAGTGAGAATGGTGCCAAAGCAGTTATAACTTAGACTAGAGAATACCGAATATATTTGAATAACTTTCATATTAAGCTTTGATAAAACTGATATAAGATTCCCATGAGCTATTTTTGTATTCTGAATAATAAATGAAATATTCACAGTCTCACAGAAGCGCACGCAATAATAACCTCTATTGAATACAACTATTCCGATCTATGGGTCTTTTGACTTTTAAAAGCGTGGACGGAATCAAAAGGGCCGAGCGTGCTGCTCCGTTGCTTTTTACGGTGACAAGTGTCCAATTACCCCTGATTGAAATAATAATAGAGAGTCGGGAACGCGGTTCGCATACGAAATGCGAACAGGCTGGTGTCTGAAGCATCCGCGTTTTTGTGAGCCCCACCCGTGAAGTTTGATGCGAGGCGACTGACATTTTTGGACGTGCCGGTCACTCTGTCGGCGGAATTCGCGAATATTTCTGTCGTGTTTTGCCCTTTATGCATTCGGCCGGCGATTCTTTTCCGTTGCCAAATCGATTCCTCGGAACCCTTGCTATATTTCGGGCAAGGCATGCCGGCATTTCTCTAGTCCGTTTCTTTGGTCTCAATCGCCCTTTGTCATCCTTTCAGATTTATGACTGGCGGCCGAAGTATTAAGATATGTAGGATATGTGATCGATATATGATTCGAACCAGAACCTAAGCCTCAAAACCATAGAGTCAGAAGAGAGACAAACCGGTGCGTAACGATGCAAACCTTGTAAATTAGTAATGATTTTAATATGACTCGAGCATTTTAGTACTGGCATCGCCGATCACTTATATTATTATTATAAACATAACGCCTAGTTATTACGATGAACTTCCTGCTCGACTCTCACCTGGAGTTCTAATCTTCAAATTCGATGAAAACCATAAATGGAAGAAATAGATGTTAAAGGAAATATTGTTTTTCTGGCAGCTGTCAACTACGTACTTGTCAATCTCACGAACCAAAAGTCGTGTAAACTTTTGATAATCCATTAGATAGCTTATAGTTCACTCTGTATCGATAGAACATATAAGTTAATCCGAGCGAATGCAAACACTGCATTGCCATGCACGTCACGGTGCAGCGCGTGGTTCTGGGTATTTAATTAACTGAGACCGCCCACACGGCGGATACTGGATTCTTGTGTAATAATAATAATAACTGAATGTATAATTACGCATTTTATTAACACCTTTAATGGTAATAAAACAACTACAATCCATGATCTGTATGTGTACCAATATCTATCAAATAAGAATCTATATTACCAAGATGTCAGTCGTTAATGTATTGGAGAAGCAACTTTAATTGTAATATGTATTCTTTATAAATTATCTGCTTGTCACGTTTCTCAAACTATGTAGATAGCAACAATGTTTGCACTGTTGCTCAGTGACCATAATATAGGTAGATGCTTTTCATATGTATTGCAATTTATTGAACATCAATTATGTTGTATGTACATTGATCACGTATTTTTATAACGGAATTTTCAAGATTTACTGCAATCAGAATAACTTAAAAGAATATGCCCTATGTACATTTCTTTAAAGTTTTTAATAAATTGACTGTATCGAGTCATTGTCCAAATATTCGTGCTCCAACCCCAACATTATCAGCAAAGTAATGTAAGCGTTACCCTTAACAAAAAGATCATTAACCCAAAATCAGCTTTAAATCGATCACTTTCAAGTTCAATTTACAATAACGTCATACGTAATTGAATTACGAACGCCAAAGACAATTTATGTCGTACCTGAATATACATTAGGTTGATTTTGGTGTGTTGTAAATTAGACTTGTTAAGGAGAACATTCTAGGACTAATGTGGGGGCTTGAAAAAGTATTATCAATCATCTTGACTATGATGAACGAGGTTCGAGCGTAAAGGTGGGTGCACACCGTGTCACTTGTGTGATAGAGTGTGTACTAGGGTTTGTTGAACGTGATGATAGCATTCCGGAACTAATTGAGTTTACTTACAGGCCGCAGGTGTGATAAAATTTGTACATAATTTTCTGCCTTTGGACTATTCTTTTTACAGAGAACAATGCAAAGAATCGTACTATAGAAGACATACGTAGGTATACAGACGTACATATGAAAGAAGCAGAGGTAGCATAGTGATTCTAAATTCAGCCTCTCACTCCGAAAGCACGGATTCAAATCCTGGCGCGCACCTCTTTACAAAAAGGATAGCATCGTACACACCATAAGTTCGTAAAAGAATGTTCTGTGAGACTTGTGAAATCTGCCAATCCGCATTTGACCTTGTGGTAGGCTATGGCCTAACCCTCTCATTCTGACAGGAGATCAGACTCCAACAGTGGAACGATAAAAGGATCGAAGAAAATAATATAGAAGGCAGGCAAGAGAAGTCAAAACACTGGCGTTCTTTTACATTGAATGTAAAGTCACGTAGATCTGTATATTTTACAAGCTTTGTCTAGTTTTTTAAACGAATAGGGCTATTGAGCTTGGCGTTATCTTTGGCCCTATTCATTCGATAACGAGACTTATGTACGACCAATATTATCTACCTACTTACAATGACAAAAGCGTTAACGTAAGTAAAGATGTTGAGTCATCAACCTTAAAACTTCAAAGTGTAAACTCATTTTTACGTTTTCACAGCCAACCAAAGGAAAATTAAGTTTACAATTAGATGAACTGTTATAGCTTTAATTTACACTTTCAATATGTGTATTGATAAAGTATAAGGAGTCGTAAATGGGTTATTGATTTTGATGTTAAATCCTAAAAGGTTTCGCACGAACAATGAGATTATTATTTTTTTGCAATAATAATTGTCATACTTATTGAGTTTTAATGTAACATAAATTATCCTGAATGAATTTGAAACTACCGATCTGAATTAACCCTAATTTTAGAATACTTTCACATTAAACTTCACTGCGGTAGTAAATAAATTGTAGTTAAAGCAGGTAACGTAAATTTATTACGAAGGCCAGTAACGTGCGCGGCACTTAGAGACTGGCATATAAATATAAAATTCAAACAGAAGCTAAGTACGCACAACCCACCGTGAGTGGACATGTCGAAGCGTTAAAATAACAACAACTTAATATTACTTCACCCGTTATTTGCTCAACTTATTGTCTCTTTACTTACCCCACACGTAATAAAAAAACATGCTGAACTACCGCTCTTAAATCTCTAAACGGTACAGTTGAAAATGAACTCTAAAATGTAGAACATACAATTGATTTTACGTTGCTGGTTGTTTGACAAATGTTGCATTTTAATTTCTACTTTATGTTCATGTGATAAGGTTTAAAATGAACATAAACATAGAGCAGAAACTTTTGGAGCACCATTCAAATCATAGACGAAAAGCAAACAGTAGCTGGCCACCCGCGGCTTTTAAAATTTTATATTTCAAGTGTGAACTGAGCAAATAAAATTAAATCGAGGTAGAATCATCGATCACACAAACCCACTCGTTACTAGTGTTTGATTTCGCAGGGATGTGCTGTTTTGATTTTTGAATGTCGATACTCTAGGTGAAAGTACCCTTAGATTTAGCTTATATTTCGCTTAGATAAGTGATATAAACAAAACTGTGGAAAATGATTATGTAAAAGAAACTAGAATGTGGGTGGGGAATGTGTGTTGTGTTGAATAACAAACAATTCATAATATATCGTAGACTGGCCTACAGGTTAAGCCTCCTGCCTAGCCTACAGTGGTTTGATCCTATGTGGAGAAATATTGACTGCGACAACCAAAAAGACGTTTACAAAGCTCAATACAGAAGAGCCTGGAGAACCCGTACTTAGAAATCCAATTTTATTAGTCACATCCCTCAGACATGAGGATCCGATTGGACAGATATCGTATAAAACAGTAAGATATCGTATAAAACAGTAAGATATCGTATAAAACAGAAGTTGGAATAGCTAGCACCCGTGAAGACTGGAAATCAAATAATCTAAATAGCGATCTAGTAATAAAGAAATATAACAAGAACTTCATAATATATAAGTAAGGTGAACCGGGCTTCTCAAATCATGACGAAGGTTTATTACATCCACCTCGCAAAGAAAAATTCCTTGTTGTGAACTAAGTAAATTTATTGGTTATAAAACGACCCAAGCGAGGAATATGTCCAACAGTGGACTTAGACAAGCTGATGATGATGAGAATGATGATAATTATATAAAATACGTCACAGACTCGGGACTAAAACAGTAGGAGTGTGTGCATACTTAGCAAGAATTAAATGATATTCAAAGATAAGTATGTATTTTAAATATTCAAACAACGGCCACAATTTTTTTCATAAATTAATAATTAAAACAAGAAATCTACAATTCATTGGACCAGAATAACGATATGTTACGTTTAATGTAGAAATAAACGGAAATATTAAGTACGTGTACATTGTATTAATTAATCAGTCGTGGTTGTGTATTTCATAAATAATCATTTAAATAGACCTAAGGTCAAAAATCTTAATAAATAATTTATGATCCATATATAAAACAAGAGTATAATTATAAATTATTAATCAATTTACTTACATTTATCTACGTCTCAAGCGTTTCAAGCGTGATCATAATGGAAATGTAATGTGAATGAATGGAATAATTGAATGTATGAATATTTATGGTGACATCAATTATGTCAATGGCCATAAATATATTATAATTTCTAAATACTAAGTTGCAAGAATGAGTAGCAAAAAAAGGGAATTTTAAATCTAGAATTTAAAACTCACGTCACTCGCATTAATACTTTCCAAATAAAAAAGGAAGTGTAATAAAATATTAATTATACATATATAAATAAATACCCAAGCGTATGGGAAATTATGATGAACATTCCAATGAATTAATTGTTTACGCCTGTAACATTCTTACATTTTTATTGTTCAGCATTGGTTCCCACCTGTTAACGCTTTTATGGTTTTATGGTTTTATGAAATTGAAAGATGTTTAATATGGTATTGTTAGGTAGTTATCTTGCACACATTCAATTTTAGAATTATATTTACATATATAAATAACAAAATAAATTTTTATTCATTATTAAAATAAATATACCTAAAGAAACAAACCATGTTCGATAAATTACATTTTGTATTTATAAAGAAGGAGCTTGTTAATAATCACTTAATAAAATTTATTCAATGCATTCTTATTAGGTATATTCGTTCGTATGTTAATTAAAACATTGATAGATAACCGAATTAATTTAATTTTTTGCTGCAACGTTCCTATCATGGCTAGGAACTTCGTACATTATATATTCCTACCAACTAGTGTACCTAATGTTACTGATATGTTAATACTAAGAATGATAATATTTACTAATAGTCATGTTGACGTACGAAAAGTGTTCTAATGCACCAATTTTGAATAAATGATATTTGAATTTTAATTTGAAGTCTTAATCATTATTTTCATAAGCCTATTTCAGTCCGCTGCTGGACTTCTACCAGTGTTATTAAAAGGTAATATTATGATGAGTTCTTCAGTCTATTCCGAGTTGCAAATTCTACGGGCGGTAGGGACCAATTTTGACTACGCATGTCACGTTACACATAATATTAATTCAGTCACAATACTAAGCAGTATATAACAGTCAAACATAAAATGAGAAGATATTTGAAATAACATATATTTAATCAAATAAAACGAGTGATTTTTAGAACATAAAAATCGATGTGATAATAATCGAATATTTGTTTGCACAGCACATCCCTGGCTGGCTCTCCAACTGGCTTCTTTAACAACCGAGTACGATTATTCTGTTGTGGGCACTTGTCAAAACACTCGCCACTAGCCGGCGTGCCCTCGCGCGCGTACCTACTCAAACGCAGAGCCAACATCGCATGACAACACTATTATTTTTGGTGCTATAATCAGTTATATAGCTAATGAAATACCTACTTCCTAAAACGTGTATGTGATATGCAAAAATAATGGCTACCGACTACTTTACATTAGCTTACAATAATATTTATTAATTACCAATAAATAATATTAAATAAATTGTCGCTATTATATGCTATCGCTTAACAGCTCAAAAGGCGGCCGACGGCTAAAATTCAGTGCATCTTAAAATCTCATACCCGTATCTTCGTCATCATCATTTCTTTTATCCTTCGACTGCTGAGCACGGTTTTACTCTCAGAAGGAAATGGTTCCCTTGGTCTGCAACGCTATTTTTAGATCATGAACTATATCCAGTATTTTTAATAAATAGAACCACCATCTAATACTAGATTTAAACAAACAGAAATTCAGTTATAAACTCAGCACACCATTTCTATCAATTTTAAAATAACAAAACTAATGGTAGCTTTCAAGGCCGCATCGCAAGCCGTAATCTCTAATGATTGTAATTTAACTCCAACAGTTACAATACTATATACATACATTCTCTGCGTCAAGATCTTCGTCTTGAATATAAAATGTAACAAATACACAGCAATAAAATCGGTAATAAATATAAGTGCGTAACAACTCCTGCGCATCGGATCAAAGCGGTGATTTACGGGGGATTATCTTGAAATATCGCGCGCTAACGAACGGACACGTGGCTAAACACGATCGTCTCGTACAAATATCGAACGATTTTTTGTATCTAATTTTGTGCTTTAAAACCGCGACTTAAGCCGTGTTCAAACAGCTGTAGCCTACAGGATGAATCTATCGGATTCGGTGACATAGGGGTATTACTTGAACGATGTTAATATTAGGCTTCTTTAAAAATAAAATAGCACTATCTCATTGTACAGATATAAAGAGCTACAAAAAAGTACAATTTGATTATATTTTCATACTTATAACTCCCCCAAGTAAATATTTTCTTTACAAATATAAGCACTGTCGTACATTTAACATTTTACTTTTCTAATAGGAGGCCTTTTCGATGCCATAGTCCTCATTACTGAACTTTGTTTTTTTATTGTTTATCTTCAAATACCTTACGGTGTGTACTTTAAGACAATGACCTTCCTCAACAAAGCAACACGAGTTTCTTAGGAAATCATAAAGCATTGCAAATACATATTTCACGCGCGTAACCAACCTTTGATCTCCGAGGTTATTCTTAAACGAAACGAGATATTTAACAATTACACATAATACCCCCTATAAATAATCCGTTCGGCTTATAAATTTGTACGAGATGCGAACCGAATCTTGCACACGGATCAAAGGGTTGATTTATTGGGGATTACCATAAAATCTCGCCCACTAACGAACGCACGTGGCACAACATGTCTAGTGATATTGAAATAGGTGTTCAAATGGCCTGTGTGATGTAATAGTGAATACGTCCTTAGTCTCTATTTCGTTGTTGAGAAGAGTATTCGTATCCAATTTGTAAAATTAGTCAGTTATACTAGTCCTTACTAGTATCGATGCCCCTGTCACAGGCTTAATAGTACCTACAGTTCACTCATCACGCATACTAACTGCTTTTACGTAAAAATCATTCTTTTATAGATATACTAAGCAATAAACATAATAAAAATGACAAAAAAAAATTTGAATCTTATATATTTTGCCGCGGTTCAAATTATCCGAGTATGAAAGTTTATCAAGATCAGCTAAGCGGCCAAGCGATACTATCGATTTTAAGACCTAACAAACAGACAAACTTATTTTTAAATATATTATTATATCAATGTGAATAAAAGATTACAATTCAAATTACTCACAGCATAACTGGAGTTAATTGTAGGCATAAAAAAACTTAATTTATTGATTGTATCTCATCAATCGATCGATAATTCCCCGGTGACTTGCATAACGTGTACAGGAGCCGAGATAGCTCCAAACAGGCTTCCAAATCACGAGCCGAGATATATCATTACTATTATTTCAACAATACCACTCACTGCTATCCAATTACATATCGACCTAATAATCGATTCGAACAAAGAGCCCAACCATCGATTTTCTTTTATCCGTCAATCAAAAATCGATTGTTTCGATGCAATCGAATTGACGACCAACTTAATTTTGCATTTTGAAAATATTGTAAGTTCAATTTTGTGCTCTATATTGATATTAATAAAGCTACAAATCAATTAAGGTATACAAACGAGTGTAATGCTTAAAGTGGTTGTACGGGACGTCCAAAGTCGAGGTTGATTGACGCTTGATCGAGATAATACAAGCTTTGTGGGCTAAGCGACTACCGTGGAGGGAAGGCTGCTGCAGTCCACGCGATGAATGTATGTGCGATAACATAATGTATACGAAGAAGTAGACAAGTAGCTTGCTTTTGTACGTTATGGAAGAAATAAAATAATTATAGTAACCAAGATTTTACAAAAAAAACCAGATACAGACGTAAAGTGATTTGCCTTTATACTTAAAGCATTAATAATAATAAAGTAACTAAAAATATATGTACAATACATTAGTTGACATCAAGGCTTAATATAATTATGTATGTTTAATTTAGCAATTACGCCAATCAACTGGAGACCTTAAAGGAGAATCATAAATACACAACATCTACCCGTACACACATGTTTAACTTACATTTACTCATATGTACTCATATTTACTCATATATACACAGGTGCACACACGCATTGTAAATGTATGGTGCCATCAGGCGAAATGTCAAACGATAAAAGGAATACACTGCATCACGGCATGCAAAAATCTCCTTCAGTGTAATTAGAGATAATCGAATGTGGCTGATAAAATTTCACAGTAGCCGAGTGTCAGCGCCGGCCCACTTCCATCACTCATTTGGAACGATAAGTAAGACGGGCGCGATAAAAAGTGCTCGTTTATTAAGTTCATTACGTTGCCTGCTGTGATTCGGTAGCCGATTGTATATCCGCCTCGGTACAGTCAGCAACATCTATGTTGTACATTTTAAAATGCACAAATGTTTTTTTTAAATTTCATTGTACATGGCGATAGGCTCACCACCTATTCCATAATGGGACGTAAAAGTAACTGGTGAAACGTAGGAGAGGTTCTGCATTCCTCTGCTTACCTCTTCGGGGATTACAGGCGTGAAGTAATTTTTTTTTCATTGTACTTTTTATCA
>DWTO01004055.1:0-11920 GCA_018244755.1 Jemadia pseudognetus
TTATTAAGTCGGTAAAAGGCAGGTTAAGGAGTTGGTATGATTTTTTTTTGTTAATTGTTAATTTGTGCAATTAAATTATTATCTATATATTAATACGTGATGCAAAATTATTGTGCAATTAAATGTACCTTAAATTAAAATGACCTTACCTAGCTATGAGGGACATGGCGACCGGGAACGTGGACATCGCCCTGCCGCCCAGCAAGTAGTCCCTGATGTCCACCACGGCCTTGGTCCGGGAGCCGACCGCGCTGTACCACACGCCGCCCGCGCACGACGCCGCGCACAGCACCCCGAACGACACGTAGTCGCCCACCCCGAAACCACCCTCGGTCATTGTGAACGACATTGTCGTAACGCACCCACCTGTGGAGGTTTTATAAAAATGGTCATTGACAGAATTACATGTTAAATACTTAAACACTTTTAACTATCATTTGGTACGTCATCTCAGAGAATTACAAAAAATTTAACGTTACATCACGCCTGTAAACCCCGAAGAGGTAGGTAGAGAAGTGTAGTACACTCCAATTTCTCACTAGTCACATTTATGTCCCACTGCGAAATAGTTGGTGAGCTTAATGCCTTACACCGGGGACAAATCTATACTTCAAACCACTACTAGAATTTTCAACTAGAAAATCCAATACTACCGGCCCCGGGAATTGAACCCAGGACCTCTCGATCAGCTGTCGCACTTACAACCACTGGACCAACGAGGCAGTCGTTACAATGTGATTACATGTAAGTCGTTTGTAACGTCAAAGAAATATTCGTGTGATGATTTTCAGGATTTTCAGGAGAACAAGTATAGGTACACCAAGTGAACATGATACGCATTGTAAAGATGTGAAAGGGAAAATAACAAAAATAAAGCATAATTTGACTGCCTCGTTGGTCGTGTTGGTTGTAAGTGCGACTGACGATCAGGAGATCCTGGGTTCAATTCCCGGGTCGGGCACTATAGAATTTTTCTAATTTAGATTTTATAGTAGTGTCTCGGAGTCTGGATTTGTACCCGGTGCATGGCAATAGGCTGACCACCTATTCCATAGTGGGACGTAAACGTAACTGGTGAATGGTGGGAGTGCTCTACACTCCTCTGCCTACCTCTTCGGGGATAACAGGCGTGATGTTACGTTTTACGTAATAATATTATAACATGTGAATTCGTAGCAACGGTCTCCGGGCCCCGGATGACAATGCTGGCCAAATTATCTTCAAAGTGCTTTATCTCTCTGCCGACTGCATACAGTAATTAATGTATTGTGATATATTATTTATATTTGGTTCACAAACAAAATAATACCTACTGTCAATGGGGCCTATGCCCAAAAAACAAGGGTAGACCTTCGGTAACGTACTTGCATTAATTTCAGTGTTTAATTTCCTTCGATATTAAATTAATATTTTATATTATTTCAATATAACGTGTTCATTATCACGTCATCTTTTAAAATTGTCATAATCGTCGTATCATAATCGAGTGTTATTCTTATTTCCTAATACTGAAGTGATATTATAGTTATGTCACAATTATAAAAATACGGTATGAATAGGCGCGACTTTAAGCGTAAATATAAAATAATAGAAATAATTATATGTAAATACACAAATATAGCTTGCGAAATTATTGTTATTATTATAATTTCATTGTAATAATCTTAATGTAATTTCATTTTTACAATGATTTCTCATATCATTTCGTTTAAGAAAATGAAATGATTATTTAATGCTACGCAGGATCGATGCTCTTATATGTATATGAGTATAAAGGGGTTGGAACTACGTATTAGTGCTACTTTTTAATCTATATCAACACTCGTCTGTACGTGCTAATGTAGTCATGAAATTTATGTAAGAATAATACCGACTGCCTCATTGGTCGTCGTTGCAGCAGTGACTACTTATCCAGAGATCCTGGATTCAAATCCAGTGTCGGATACTATTGGATTTTTCTATCTTAGAATTTCTAGCAGTCACTCGGAGTCGGGATTTGTCGGCGTATGGCAATAGGGTTAACCCGTATCCCACATGTGGGACATAAATGTAACTGTTTAAACGTAGGAGTATACCACTTGGATAACGGGCGTAATGTTACGTTATAAGTGTACCTATATGAATAATAAACTTGAAGTCCACGTATAAAGTTTAAACCACTGTTTTTGACTGCATTTGTATGTAAAATGCAAAGTCCACATTTATGTATGTAATTCACATATAGGCACATATACAAATGCATATATACATACAAATACATATTAATACACATATGCAATATTCTTACAGCGTTAACAACTTGACACTAATCGCTAAGTATCGGCAAATATCGATAAGTATATATACTCGTACGTATTGATATCGATTCGCTTGTCCGGTGAACGACCTACATTCCGATTCTAAACGGTACGGTACATCAAATAGACAACACTAATTTAATGTACCCACTGCGCTGTGTTGTACTCGATTCGTATGCGGCAGGTCGCAAATAATAACGCAACGTTACAAGTAATTTTTAAATTGTTTATCCTTTTTTTAATGTTCAACTTTAAGGTTAGTAACACAATACAATACCCTCATAACTTCCCTTTCCCTGTCCCTAGCTCCTGCCTCTCATAAGTCCCTAATATACTGGATATCCTTTATGATATAATACTGGTAGTTTTAAATAAGAAAGTGAAAGTAAATTTCGTGCAACAGCAGATAGAAGTGGAGTGAGACAAGCTGTTGATGATAATGGATAATGGAGACACTAGGTTTAAGTGGACGGCTTATGACCACGTCTGCTACTAAACGCATTTCAAATTTACATTCTATAAAGTTTCATACCGTTTATTATTCAGCCCCACGTTGAAAAACTATAAAGTACAATAAATCTGAGGTTAGTATGTAAATCGTGTTGTCAGTGCAAGTGTACAAGCCGCCCTCGGGAACGGGGTGAAGGTTTACGCGACCTGGTTTCGTCCTAGATGCGTTGCCATGGCAGCCGGAGGTATCTCGGACCGCGCCGTTCGATTCTGTAATCGTATAATTCCCTAATTAGGAACTTGGAAACTTCAATAAAATCTGCAAACGAGTAACTATAAATTATTTGCAGGTTTCACGGGTCACACTTTAACATTAAATATGTGCTCCTTAATTTTTTTTTTTTTACTTTGCGGTCTTCGAGAATATTTTTCTTTGGATGTTACTAACGAGATAAATATGCAAGCGATATAAGGAGCGAGCAAGCGAGAGGTTTAAGCTACATTTTCAAATGAAAGTATGCTTTATTTTCACAGGCTGTGTTCATTATATTTGAATTTTTGCACCTTCATTATATCTTTTACTACCCAATTTGTACAAACAAATAGATGATAAGAATCGGTAAATATAAATGTAGAATGAATTTGAATCCAATTACAGAGAGAACTTAAAGCTACCAGCGCACAGTTAATGATTAAGTTTTATTAGAGAATTACCCATATAAATGTGATGACGCATGAGTAAAATAGGACCTGGTGGAGATACACCAAATAGGGGGCCTTAGAAATCATGGGATACTATTCCGATAAAACAAAATTTACAGATTATACCCTAATTACTTACACTTGTTGGGTGGTTCTCTGTTGTCTAAGAAAAAATAATAGGATAATATGGATATAAGCAATTTTATATTTATATTTTAAATCTGGCAAAATATTAAATTTTTAGTCCGCCCTTTGTTAACAACAATAAAGAATAAAAAAATAAATTAATTAATGTTCATTATTTCGACTCATTTACTTGCCTCCCTTTGCCGATTTTTCTCTATGGAAATAAATAAAAAATGTATAAATAAAAAAGTAAATATATTTTATTTCGACTAAACTTCAACAGCATTATCTATAAGGTGTTTGGCGCCATTGACGTGGAGTATGGAAAGTTCGTCTTATTACGTCTTTTTATTTAAAAAGTTTTATTTGTAAGGTAACAAACTCGATATCAGTAAGGTATATAACAAACTGAGTTCTATTTATAATCAGAAGCTAGTGCCTTAGTAGCATCTAGTTTTACGTAACTTCTGACGTAAACACTACATAGTTACCGTCCGCACCGTAACAATTACTCAAAACTGAAAATAGATTTCTCGATTGATAGACAAACAGTTAGTGCCACGGTTATATATACTCTATCGCTATACTTATACTGTCGTATTTAGAGTGAAGAAATTCTATTGTTATAAAAAGGCTATCTTAAATTAAATAGAATCCGTTTTATTTACATATTAATATATACCTCTTAGTCCAAGGTATCATTACTGCTTCGTTAATAAAAATCTTGTGGTAACTGAACCTAAAATTTAAAAAAAATTTGAATACCTACATTCATTGAATATGTAATACACAGGTAGTGTGTAAGTACGTACGTATATAAAATGTGTGTATTTAATTCCAGCGCTGTGCAATGGCAGTCCGGTGATGGCGGATGGGTGCGCAGGCGCGGGCGCGGGCGCAGGCGCGGAGGCGGGCGCGGAGGCGGGCGCGGGGGAGTGCGCGGCGCGCGGCGCGGCGCTGGAGCGCGCGTACGTGCACGACGTGTACGAGCAGGCGGGCGAGGACGACGAGGCGCCGCGCGCGCCCGCGCCCGCCGTGCGCTCCTTCCTCAGCGATCTCGAACCCGGCAGCCTTGTGTGTGACGTCGGTAAGGATCTTTGACTGCTTTCCTCCTGGCCTATAATGGTATGATATGATAAAGGACTTTTTAATGTGTTTTATAGAACATTGTGATGTTTTTATTTCGATTTTTCAGTTATAGTAGGGCAAAATACTATAACATAATAATATAAAATAAAATATACATTCAAATATAAATACATACATATATAGTAGAGATATCCTAGTGATTTGAACCCAGGTCTCCGGAGTGAAAGGCTGAATTTGAAACCACTAGGCTCTCACAACTCACAGTAAGATAATATAATTAATTTGTGTTATACTGGTGATATTAATATAATAATCACTACGTTTGTTGAAGAAGAAACTATTGATGATTTTTTTAAGAGCAGACGACTTGCGTTTGACTAGGAAAGCGAGAGCAGCTTAGTATGGTGCATTGTAAGTAAGCGTGTCTAGAATGTGCCTAGTATAGTATTAACTCTTGTGTTTAAAAGTTCAATTACACAGACAGATATTGTACAATAAACTCACCACCTATTGCATGTTGGAACGTATAGCGATACTAGTGCAACGTGGGAGAGTATTACGCTACTCTGTTTACCCCTGCGGGGAAATACAAGCGTGATATTGAGTCATGATATGTTATATCTTTTCGTCGGTACATCGGTAGCAGGTATCAAATTATCATATTAATTTAATTACTTCTCAGAATAAAACATGCCAATGGTATGCGAATAAACTATAATACTACACTTTAATATTGAGTCACAGGTATGTTTATTTAATTTAAAGTATAGATACAATTTGCATTTAAATTTGCGTAATACATTGTAACATTGGATACAAATTATAGCTAACGCCCATGCGTTTACTATAATTTGTAAAAAATAAAAACAATGTGAAGTATAATTTTATTTCCATAAATAAAATTATATTTCACATTGTTTTTGCAATCTAAAAGAAATCGGGTGCACTCGTGCATAGGTAGTTTAGTTTATTGTATTATAAAGTATTTCTAAATCATTATAACAGTGCGATGAAAGCCTATATACTGGGTACGATACGATCGGACAAAATATAGTTTGATTTTTCAAACTTTGAAATTTCCAGTAGTAGAGACTGGGTTTGTGTCCATTATATGTCAATAATGTAACCTCGTATACCACGACGGTATGCATAATGTAACTTGTGGGAGCTTACGCCATGTTGTGTGTAAAAATTATTCTTTAATGAGAGTGAAGTTATATTTTCTACAAGTGAAATGAAGATTGTAGCATTTAAAATACGAGATGAGCTCAATTTTTTAATAAAACATTTGAGCGTGTACTTGAGGGGGCTGATCTACCCACTCGATCTTGTAAAACACAAAACATCAACAGATCATTAGCAATTTAATACTCGGTCCTTAGAGGCAAATGTCAAAACGTGGGCGATCCGGGGGCCGCTCCTCCGGGTCACATAAACATATCTTACGGCGAATTTTCCAAGTACAACGCAAATTTATTGTAATCTTCGCTCTCATTTATAATAATATATCCATCTTATTAACATTGTAATGAATAAATTACCTTCGTATGTGATTAAATACTTAAGTGTATGTTTTCTTCTTAAACATGTTTATACCAACACGTTACATAAGTATAAATCTGATACAGTACAATACAATAATAAGATCGATATTTATTTACATAGTTACTATATTTATAGTAACAACATAATAATTTCGGTGAGAAATAAGTTCTCTTTGTAGAACTGCGAGTACTTTATAATTTCGATCACTGCTTACCCTTGACTGGATATTATGCTTTTTTGGCACATGCATACATACTCGTACCTCCATTATCGTCCATTACTATAAGCTGCCAATGTTTTACTTTAAAACAAAATGGTGTCTCTGCCGAAACACGCGGAAATATAGCACTTAAAGCTTTTAAAGAACTTGAAACTTTTCTTACCGCAACACAATCGAGCACCGTGGAACAAAATCTGAGATGAGAGTGGTTCTATTTGGATATGTACTGTGTATAGGACCGAGTGGGGCTGGGCTCGTTTCTATCTACCTCTACATCTAGTATTTATGTCGTAAGTAGCTTATTATAAGAGTTCTGTTTGCTCTAAGACTGACTATTCTAAGACGGCCTCGCTTGTCGTGTTGGGTGCAAGCGTGTTGCCTAGAGGTCCTGGTTTCATATCCCGAGTCGGCCACTATTGGAATTTTCTAACTTAGATTTTCAAGTCTCGGAGTCTCGAGATTTATCTGGTGTATGCTCACCCCGTATTCCAGAGTGGGACGTAAATGTATCTGGTGACACATGGGAGTGTACTACACTCCTCTGCCTACCTCATCACGGATTAAGGCGTTATGCTAGATTCTGTTTGTGCAGTCCGCTAACAGATAACGTGCCACGTAGTTAGTAGCAAATTATTAAGTACTCTTTTTCTCACAACTAGAATCAGCAATTTGTCTACTTTAATAACGTATTATTTCACATTGAATCCACCTCTTTGAATATTCCTCGTAACATATTCTATGTATTTACTTTGAAAGCTGAAGGTTTTATGGTCATAGGTCATGGGTGATACCTAGCTCGAATTTTAGCTTTTATAAGTGAACGTTATTAAGTTGATATTTTTAGCGGAACGCCGCCACGGGAATATTATACTGGTTATTGTACAAATACCGACAGTTCTGCTCCGGGGGGAAGGAATGCGGCGTGTGCTGGCGCTGCGCCCACGTACGCAAATACCCACCTAGCCACCTCATCTAGTTATATGACTACGACACACATGCGGCGCCCACTAGTGGTTGCCCACGTTTACGCAAAGCCTAATTACACATTAAAGAGCCAGGGTATCCAGGATATCATAAATAAGTCGTGTATGCATGCCATCATGTCAACAATTATTTTATTATGAAAATGTGCTCAGCTAATAATATATTATATATATATTGAGTGTCTGTACTAGACATGTACATATTTACATGTAGTTAATGACAGGTGTAATAATTATATAAATTTGGAGTCGAGTGTAGGTACACTCCCACGTTTCACCAGTTACGTTTACGTTCCATTATAGAGTAGGTGGTGAGCCTATTGCCATACACCGGGCATAAATCTAATTAGAAAAATGCAATAGTACCCGGGCCGAGATTTGAACCCAGGTCCTCTCTATTGGCGGTCGCGCGCTCAACTACTCGAGGCAGTCAAATTCCCAATATACCTACCTAGTCAGATGGTCAAAAATTACTAACTAACGTTAGCCTTTTTACTCACGAATGTTAGCCTTATTGCTAACTAACGTTAGCCTTATTGCTAACTAAAGTTAGACTTATTAGTACCTAATATTACTCTTGTTACTAACTAACGTTAGTCTCTACCACAATACTCAGTTCTCGAAATCGTTTAAACACCTACGTACTCGCGGTAATTGGAATAAAAAGCACAGTCTATTATTTTAATCTTCGTTCATCGCCCCCACAACAAAATATGATACTTAATAACAATTTCAAATTTATCCCACGCATTTCATTAGGAAATCTGGTAGACAGGTCTGTAATGGAAAATAAATAAGATACATTTTTTTGTAAATGGCTTTTGTGTTTCTCATGCGTGTTTTTGAATTTAATTTTCGGGCATAATACTCATGTTAAGGATAAAAAATACATTATGAACAATAAGCGTAGTACACTTCAACGTTTATCCCAGTTACGTTTACGTCCCATCATGGAATAGATCGAGAACCTATTGTCATACCCCGAACATAAATCCATACTCCAAGCCACTAGTAGAAATGTTTCGATAGTATGCTATTTAGCTATTCTGATGAATATTACCTAGCCTGTTTTAAAACGCGTACCAATGTTTAACAATTCTCTTGCACACTACAACGGCTCGAACTGTCGTAGCAACCTCTCTGCTACGGCTACAGCTGTTTACTGAACCTCTACGAACATTCTATTGCTACGTACGTTCACTCTTCAATACAGTTCAGCTGGTGAGCTTATTATGAACTTTCCGATGTTACCTTTGTAATATACCTGAGAATAGCTCC
This sequence comes from Jemadia pseudognetus, assembly GCA_018244755.1. NCBI lineage: Eukaryota > Metazoa > Arthropoda > Insecta > Lepidoptera > Hesperiidae > Jemadia > Jemadia pseudognetus. Next base: position 8,691 of record DWTO01004055.1, read on the forward strand.
CACTGGTTTATTTAATGAAAAAATTAAGAAAATTGAACTATACAGTTCTTATAATGTGGATACAGTTACACTACATAGAAACTTAACAATATACTGAAGAAATTCCTTTCTTCCATATTTTTCCTAAGCTATATTAAAATCGCATCATTGATTCATTACATGGATACTTATAAATTTTGTTATTTGCAGGTTGCGGAAATGGCAAGTACCTGAGTGTCAATCCGTCCGTGTTCTCAGTGGGCGGGGACCGCTGCACGCGTCTCGCCGCTCACGCACACCATCACAGTAACGAGGTAACTCATTCAACTGGGCCGTTGGTGCAATGGTTTGCGAACCTGACTGTTGCGCCGGGGGTTGTGGGTTCGATTCCCACTCAGAATAAATATTTGTGTGATGAGCACAGGTATTTGTTCTGTGTCTGGGTGTAAAAAAAAATATCTATTTATGTATATAATCATACGTATATATGTAGTTTATCAGCCGTCTGGTTACCATACCATAAGCTCTCTTGATGCTTACTTTGGGATCAGATGGCCGTGTGTGGAGATGTCCCGAGATATTATTATTATTATATTATTATTATAATTCAAGATACCGTGAGAGTTCAATATTTGATCACTGTATATTTAAAGTTTTAAAATTGTACCTAAATCGTTTTTCATCAGGTAGAATAGCCGTCAAACGCGTAAACCGTTCCGAATAAAACTTATGATTTTAAAACGTTAAACTTTAAAAGTTAAACGTTAAACTTATGATTTGACGCTCATGTATCGAATAATTAAACGTGGTTCAACTGGCATCTTCATAATTACTAGTGGTCCAGTAGCGATCGAAATTGAATCGTATTTCATTAATTTTTTTCAATTTCCACGTTACTCAGATTCTTATGACAAAAAGTGCACTTTTGTAAATCTTTCCTACGTGCTACTGACTGGGAACATACGTCTTTATTATTTATTATACGTTTGACATTAACAATGTGAAACGTAAAAAAATTGTGCTTTGTTTAAGTTAGTTTAAAGTATTTTTCGTACATATTACATACACGTTAAAGTCTCTGCACTCATTCTTAACACGTTAACGTACATCTCAACAAAACTGTAAAAAAAGTGGTACAAAAACTTCTCTTCACGTATTAAAATATAAATATTGCAATCCCTATCGAACACCAGGCCAAGCTATGTATCTTTACGTTGTTCTATTTTAGCGCATTGGTTATAGATTTCAAAGGAGTCTTCAATTTGTGTAAAGTAATTTTCATCTGAAATTTCCAGGCGTCATGCAATGCCAACGGTGTCAGAAGTCGTTGCGCAGCAACGAAGGTGTGAACTGCGAGGATTGTGAATCTCGCTCGCACGGCAAATCCGTCACCTGCGGCAAGAACATGGAGGGCGGAGATAGAGGGTACCAGTGGAAATGTGCTGTTTGCAAACACCCCGCGGGGAAGTGCAACTCTCACTCGCAGGCACTGCTGAATACAATGAACCAGATCGGCGAGAAATTCGAATTGATCAACAAGATACAACTGCCGAAATTGAACAGCGACCTGATGCTCCTCAAATCTACCGCAGACCGGATCGTGAAGCAAAACGAAGATATTCTAAACAGAATCAATCAACTGCAAAAGAGCGAGCAGAGGAAAACCACCAATGAATCAACGTGCCAATCGAGTGGCCCCTGTCGCGGACACCGCAGAATACCTCTGAACTTATCGAAAAAGACGGCTGGTGCGATCAGTGAAGAAGTGCCTATACTATCTACATCAGACAAATGTGCCAGATACAAAACGAGGCGACGATCCTATCATCTTTACAAGGTGTTCCTTTTGGTCAACCGGAAATTTCTCCGGTCGAGAACCCCTCGGAATAAATCGCCCCGTTGACTATTTCCATGTTTTTCATTGCATATTCCTTCAAATATATATTTAGACTGCTCTCTGAAATATTAGGTGTGTTAAATGTTTGGTAATTATCAATATTATCGAAGTACCTACCCTACCTGACATCATTTGGCGATAAGACGTAAATTAATATATCAAGTTCCGTGTCTGAAATCGAGTTTTGCGGTTAGCCACACACCATATTATATTCTTATATTTTTATCTCTATTTTATTGTCACTAATTCGTTATAAATCGAATATCATTAATCAGCTTAGGGCACAAGGTAGCGTAAACAAATAGTCATAACAAACGAGTACCTAGGTATTATTTAGTAAATATAGGAAATATTGGTATTTTTTTATTATTTAATTCAAGTCCTATAAAAGTTTAAAAAAATAGCGTTTAAAATAGGTAATAAAAAAGAAAATACGCTGCCGCTATACGATTGGATGTCTTTACTACCACGCGAATTTAATTTAAGTGACGAACTGATGAATATAGCATTGGGTCGGAACATACCATGTTGTTGGCATGTCACATAAAACCATCGGTTTTGTGAATAGCATGACATATTTTAGACTAAAAATGAAAGATGGTTAATTTTATAATGTCTTAAAACTTGTCTAGTGGAACTGAAGTTAAAGCTTAATGTGATGTCATCTTCTTTTTGTTCGGAAACATTTTGTTTTGGGAAAGCAAAAGGTGTAGTAGCGGATAGGAACCGTATTGTTAAGCTTAAATGCTATTCAGTATATTTCATATTATGTGTATACCGCGTCATCCAGGTGCTATTATAATACATTGCTATTCACGTGATAAAATCACAGCTGTATATAAAAGAAACACAATATTCAATTGGAAAAACCTGCAATTATAGTGTTGCCCGCACTGTCGCTAACTTAGTGCCGGTAGGCGTCGATAGATAATGTACCAAATAAACGAGTAGGTACGTTGACTGATTTGTTGGTCGGGTGTTTGCAGACGCAACTGCCGATCACGAGGTTCGTTCCCCTTGTATGGCAACATCAGGGGAGCAGCGCGGAGTCGGGATTTGTGCCCCGTATTCCAAGGAGGCACATGGAACGTAACAGGTGAATCGTAGGAGTAAACTAATCTTCTCTGCCTGCCTCTCCTGGAAATAAAAACGTAAAAGTATACGATCATTGTGAGATGTGACCAGACCAGACGGGTGGGTTAATAAATGAATAGAAATAAAAATAGAGTACTGGATTAGACGTGTCCCATCGCGAGTATCATTGCTAGGGTAATAATACGTAACATCACGCCTGTTATCCCCGAAGAGGTAGGCAGAGAAGTGTAGAACACTCCCACAATTCACCAGTTACGTT
>DWTO01004056.1:0-11919 GCA_018244755.1 Jemadia pseudognetus
CAATCATTCATTTATTAAATACAGTGCTAATATAATCTGCTAATAATCTGCTATACAGTTTGCATTCTATAGAATGAATCCAAGGTAAAATGGATTGAATGTTAAAAAGAAAGAAAGTTTATAGATTGATAGATGCAACATACAAAATATACACTATAGGATAAAAACTAGCCGTTCAATCATATGTAATATATAGCTAATAAAAATGTCCTACCTATTTCTGTACACAATGTCCTATTTCGACCAAATGCAAATATATATTTTACGAAATAAATAATTGAACATTTCAATATCCTACGTTCAATATTTGAATATAATTTGGCATGGAAATATTCCAACGCTGCTATTCGGGGTCACTTTCAGGCCCCGGTCGTATTGCAAGCGATGGCGCGGTAAGAGGGCAATAAGTAATTCAGATTGAATAAGTAAAACAAAATGTTACATTAATATTTCTACGTGTACCGTGCTTAAGGTTCTCAAGAAATCTTCATTTTTTTCATTTTTAAATTAAACGTCTCTTAATTAAAATCGTACATTAGCCGGTATCTGACCTATTTGGTCAAGATAGGCGAGTCTTGGTTTCCCTCGGCACCTGAATTTGTCAATATGTATAGATATCATTTTAAATTTAATGTTATCATTTATAATATAATTTTATAATATTTTTATGGCTCAATAATATTTAAAAATCATCATATACTCACAAACGTGTGTAGCGAAACTACGTACGAGTTTGCCCTAAATATCTATCTACTGAAGTGAGTTTCAAACATCCTCCAATAGCTTGAATACTTCCAAATGCAGTAGCGAGAGTAATTGATAGTGGAGAGCAACGGAATCGAACCGAAGACCATTGTCACAGTACTTACCTTTACTAACCATCAAAATAACGGGCCAGCCAATTTTAATCCATGTTGTTATATTATGGGTTTTTTGGCTTTCTTTATGATTCAGTTGCTCTGAACTAAAGCCTACTCGATTTAATCTGCCGCATTGCGTGACAAAATACAATGCATTGTCTCGAATTGACGCTCACAGCGATATCTTAATGTGTAACATTGCGATAATTTACAACATAGTCCATTTGTAGCCGAAATTTCTAGAGCTTTTTATTTATTTATTTATGTATCTGTTTATTCACTTATTTAAGGAAAACTTATAGCTTATTACAAGAACGGAAAGTAATAAAATATGCATTTAAATAAGGCCACTTTAATTACAAATTCTCATAATATATGATAATGGATCCACGATCACTTGTGAGATATATTAATAGACGGAGCTCTTCATATTACTATTCAAATGTATACATATATGGTAAAAATATTAACGTTTATAACAACTCTACTCGAGGTACAGTTGTTGTAAAGACATGAATGTAAACAAATCGTTGTTAACAAATGTTCTGTTTGACTTTATAATACTATTCAAGGTCGGTTGGACACGTACACGGGTGGCTCTAGCGACTGCTGCCTGCTCGTTCGTTGCTCTCCTTACGAGAAGAAATTGTTCCATAGAGACGATAGAATAATCCGGGCACCTTATAATGAACAATTATTATAAAATAAATATTTATTAGAGTAATCAATTTTAGTTTCGTCACCCACTAATCCACTGCGGACTAAGCGACCCGGATATTTTCCTTTGATCCTCTGAGAAACCCTAAGATTCGTACCCCGTTATATTCTAATGCTTTGTAAGTGTCCATAGAAGATTCAATGAATTATATTCTAGCAAAGGTTATTAAGTTCAGAGAAAACTCATTAATATTATATTGAACTCTATTTCCTGGAAAACATACGTTTGGATATAGTGAAATTTGATAGGTTTTTTTGTAGATTCCTTACAAGAGTTATGACTGGGGTAATAATTAAAAGAGTTACGTAGAAATTTCACATACTCTACTATTCCATTGTACCTAGTACTAGCTGATTGCGTTCACTGTGGTTATTCACTGCAACTAAATTATTGACTGGTTACCTCCAACTTGATCTGTCAGGGCTGTGTTACTCCAATGAGCATGAGATCTGAGGTGTCTAGATATCGCGGGCATCTGGGCAGGGTTAAGTGACGCAGTGTTCTCATACAACAGATCTGTTAATCGAAGTGGCTTTCATATGTTTCACCTATATAACTATTATGTGATTAGGTTTATAACAGGATAGGCAGAGGGCACCGACTGCCAATATTTCTATCGTTACATATTTGACGTACTTTATATATTCGTAACATCACTCCTGTTATTTCCGATGAAGGAGGCTGAGGAGTACAGTACACTCCCACGTTTCACCAATTTCGTTTTCGTCTCACGGTGGAATAAATAGTGAGTGTATTGCCATACTCCGGGCACATACTTAAACTCTGACCCACTACTACAAAATCTAAATTAGAGAAACCCAAATCTGAATGTATAAAAGGCATTTTAAAACAGGTACAAAGCAATAATTACGGCAAAGTGTAATCTACGAATTACTTAAATTACAATAACAAAATAAGTCCTTATAATTGAACTGTAAAGGTAATTGGAGGCGTACTGAAGGAATGTATATCGAGGGAACGACGTTGAGTGTACTAGAAAGGTAGAGAAAGCAGTGTACGATAAATTTAACTAAGTAGTTTTGGTAGTAATTCACGCAAAAGGATATAATGATTAACAACAAGAATCAGTAGTTATCAGTGTGTTTAAGATATAATCCGTTCTATTTGCAATATTTTAGTACTTAGCAGTTTCTACGCTTGACGCAGCTGAATTCTCCCATTTCAACTGCTTGAAGTGACTTAAAATGCTAACGTATGAATCCATTAACCGCTTAGCAGCTTTGTGGCTACATTTGTAGACAAAATTCAACGTAAGAAAATTTTGAATGAAGAATTTTCTCTGAAAAATTTTCATTATTCATAATTTTAGTTCTATACACTATGCCAAGTATAATTAAAAGATTGAGTTACGTGTGTACGGATGTTATGAAGTAACAGAAGCTTAATTGGAATGTGCAATGGTCTGACGTGCAGCGTGAAGGAACTGTGAGGTTAAGTAGGGCGCTTAAGGTAGAATTTCGAAGACTTTACATCTCCGAGGGGCGAGGGGCGGAGCAGAATATAAAGTTAAAATAATAATTGACAACGCCACTGTTGATTGCTTTTAATTCAAATGAAGTAATAAAACCCGACTATGTACACATATTACACAAACGCCTCTACCGGATGAACGCGTCCTGAAACTTATCCGTAATTATAGAGTCTAATTCTGTTACGAGAAGACATATGTATATACTGGTCCGTGGACCGTGGCGAATGTGTCTCACATACTTTGAGCTTAGGTACGGTTGATTGTATATACGTATGTCCATGTTATCGACCAGTAACTGCTGTTAACTAGGTTTTGTTATGATCTACTTATCTCGTACGTGATGACGTTAAAGTTTAAAATGATGATTATCATCATTGATTGACATAAATAAATATACAATTTTACTTGAAAACATGTAATTACGTGTAATGTTACGGCAGTTGAACTACGCACCTCTTGATAATCAATAATAATTATAATAATGTCAAAAACCGGTAAACCGGGTTCAAACCCTAGCGCGCACCTCTTAAAAAGGTGCGTTTTATTAAGTTTAAATATTACTTGTTAATGAATTTGTGTCCGGTGCATGGAAATAGGCTCACCACCCATTCCATAGTGAGACGTAAACGTAACCGGTTAAACGTGGGAGTATACTACACTCCTCTGCCTACCCTTGGGGGAAATACAGTCGTGTTGGTATGTTAAGATATTATGTACTTTATATGACATACATATTTAGTACCATCAAAGACACATCGCAATCAAAATGAAATGGAACGTCGCTTTAATGAAAATTTCAAATGAAAGTTTCCTTTGAGATTCAGCTTTCCACTCGAGAACTTTGCACGCGGAGTTGGGTTAAACTGTTTGAACTAACCGCACGGAAAATGTCGAGTAGTTAGCGCAGAGCAAGAGATTCACCAGTTGGGCCCAGAGTTCGCTTTTAACTGTGTTTTCACATGCAATGGGTATTTGAATACTGTTACGTTTATCAATATTAAACGTACATCGAAAATTAATTCACCACAAACATGTGATTAAGTTCATTTCTAAATATACCACGACTTACATTTATTATATCTTTACGCTAGGTCCCTTACGGCGTAGGCAAATAGTATCAAGTGTCAGATATCTCTATCCGTACATACCTGACGCGCTGTTTTACACACATTTAAAAAGTTACTAAAAATATGTATCTAATTTCACGTTTTTAAATAATCATTTTTTCTCTGGACATAAACAACGTACTTAGGTATGTAAAATTTAAAACGAAAAATATTGCCTTTGAGTTTAGTTTTTTCATTGCACAACCTCCAGAACGGTCCGAGCGGAAACAACTCAAACGGCTTTGAACGTGTCGAATCGCTAACACTTTTTAAAACGTTCACGATATTTTCGACGTAGGTGAATCGAAAATGTTTTTAAAAATGGCTTGAATTTTTTTCTATGTTGTACACCAATTTCTGCACTTTAATAAATTTGCCGCATTTAACAACTCGCTCGAATGTAACGTGTCACTGCCTCGTTGGTCGTGTCGGTTGCAAGCGCGACAGGTAATTGAGAGGTCCTGGCTTTAAATCCCGTGTCGGGGGCTTTTGGATTTTTCTAATTCAGATTTTCTAATAATAGTTTGTATATGTTAACTTAGACTTGTTAGACTTGGCAAAATATATAAATGTATCCGCTGAGAACTGGGGGATCGACTATCACTCCCACACCAGACCCCAGGGAGACAGGACTGGCTGAAAACCGACGCTGCACGGGAGCCCAGGCCCGCGTCAGCAAAAGCTAAGCCAGGCGCTATTGCCAATTCAATAAATGTTATGTATATAATGTATAAATTTAATGTGGCAAAAACAGTTTTTTTTTACACATTTAAATGTACCCTGTGCATGGCAATAGACTCACCACATTCATTTCATAGTGGGTTATAAACGTAACTGGTGATAAGTGGGAGTTCACTACATTCATCTGCTTACTTCTTCGGGGATTACGGGCTTGCTGTTACGTGCTTCAATTTAATGTCAGTTGTTTACAATCGCATTTTTTATTACATTTATTTGCTTGAAATTTAATTTAATATGTAGCTTATTTCCTACTTTTCAATTTCTACATTTCATTTTTATTATTCCATCTATATTTCATCACAACAAAATACGGAATTTATTATTCACACGGTCCCGATTAGATAATTTTCTGAATTATCAGTTATTAATACTGAAACGTTGATAAAGTTTTGAAGCGACATCGTTGTTGTAAAGTCGGGTCGCTCACGATGAGTTCACGACCTATTTAGTAGAGCCGACGTCAGCGAAACTCGTAGAGGGTTCTTAGCATTTATTATAGAGTCAGCTGCCTACTGTAACCAACCAGTCAGCGATCGGGAAGTGGAACATTGCCGAATTGATTAATCACGTAATTTATTCACTTTTATAATAAACTTGACTTGATCAATTGAGGTTAAATAAGCCAATCTTAATACAGCCTCGTTGGTATTGTTGATCGCAAGCGCCACTTCTAATCGTCACAGGTCCTGGGTTCAAATCCCGCGTTGGGCGTTATGGAATTTTTATAACTTATATTTCCTAGGGACTCGGAGTCTGGATATGTGCCCGGTGTATTGTAAATGGGCTCACCACCTATTCCATAGTATATTCCAAATATACACATGTATAATGTAGAAGATACACATCGGATGTGTAAAGATTTGGTACTCAGTACTATCTGCTCTGTACCTTGCACCTGGTACGAGGTACCTGGCGTGGTAATTTAATAAAAATAATTCGAGTTTAAGTACATTGATGTGTCTTTACTTTTTCGTAATTTCGGCTTCATGACCCTAATAAATAAAACAATTTCCTATGTAATTTCCCGTGCGAATGGGAATTTTCCTGTGAATGCGATCATAAGAAGTTTATAGGTCGTCTCCTTTTGCGCCCCATTGTCTTTTTCAATCTCCATGAAATTTTTTATACGGACACCCTGTTTGATGGCAATGTATGTTAAATTCCTTACTGATCTCCTTGAAGGCATCTTTTAAACGAAATTCAACTTATGTATCTACTTTTTAAAATAGTAACAATGGTTCAAGTTCAATAAAGTCAAGTTGGCATGCGGAGCAAGCAGATCGCACCAATAGTAACTGATTAATAACTTTCATACAGAGGCATCTCTCTTCTTTCGACCTCAGGGAAAATGTTCGCAAGAGTGCTTCTCGATCGTCTAATAAAGTTATCCGAAACGATACTCCCGGAGACCCAGTTTGGCTTCCGGCCCAAAAGAAGTACATGCGAAGCTATATTTTCTCTTAGACAGCTACAGGAAAAAAGCAGGGAGCAGGGGCAACCGCTATTTCTCTGTTTCGTCGATTTGGAGAAAGCTTTCGATAGTGTACCACGTGAGGCCTTATGGATAGTATTGGAAAAACTGGGCTGCACCGAAAAATTTGTTCGACTTTTGAGACTCTTTCACGATAACATGTCGTGTCACGTTACTTACAATAGCAAGCAAACCGAAGCATTCCCTGTCACATGTGGTGTTAAACAAGGCTGTGTACTTGCACCTACTTTGTTTGCTATGTACTTTTCTGCTGTTGTGAGGGAGACCCTGAAGAAGAATACTGAAGGAATCCGCATACGTTATCGTACCGATGGTAGTGTATTTAACCTTGCCAGGTTAAAAGCTCGTACGAAGGTAGCCTACGATCTTATCACCGAACTTACGTATGCTGATGACCTTTGTTTTGTAGCGGATACCTCGGACGGACTCCAGGGACTAATATCAAGACTAGACGCCACATGCTGCAGATTTGGTCTTAAAATTAATATCATTAAAACATAGGTGATGGTCGTAGGTCTACATCAGATTCCTCTTAAGTTGCACATTAACAACCTATAATAGCCTATAAAAGATAGGCCGAGTATTGTTTATTTCCTTTTAAAAATTCAAGAGTTCCGTTACTATGTCATGAATCCTGTGATCAGATCCTAACTAAACTCGCATCAAACCATCGCAAAAGTATCCCCTTTCTAATAAAAAAAGAATCATCGAAATCGGCTAACATGATATTGAGTTATTCATCAATTTGTCGAGCACATGCTTAATGAAAATTATAGACATGCGGTTTTGTCGTGGATGCCATTGCCAGAACGGAACTAAAAAAATGGGACCACATGGGAAGCATCAGCTTTCAATAAAAAAAACATCAAAATCGGTTCATCCAGTTAAGAGTTTCGAAGTAACAAAAATTTTAAAAAAATCAGACGAATTGAGTACCTCCTCCTTTTTGATGTCGGTTAAAAAGAATTTCGCTCAACAGTTTTGACTAATAGTTCTTCTTCGTTATTAGTTTCCTCAATATATAGAGGATGCCTCCTTTATGTCAGTATTCTCGTAATGATGTTTCGCCATTCCGTTCTATCTTCTGCTACATGTAGAGCAGCGTAGAGTGGTGTTCTGAATGCCTCCCTTATTTGGTCAGTCCATCGTCTGGGGTTCCGACCACGGGATCTTTTTCTTGCCACTTTACTGGTGACTATCAGCTTTTCCATATCATCTGAGTACTTTTACGCCGTGTGACCAAAGTATTCGAGTGTCCGCTGCAGGTAGGTGGTGGATAAACTACATAAGTTTGATACTGAGGTATACGCTAGGTATAGGTATAGCTGAGGTATCTAAGATATACGCATTCGTTCTGTATTCAGTACCCGATATATTCAGCATCTTTCTTCAACGCCAAATTTCAAAGGCATTTGCCCTATCTCGATCCGCAGCCTTTAGCGAAAAGGACGATAGCGACGGTTTTTTTATATGCTAATTATTATAATAAACAAAAAAATAACACTGCAAGACTAATATTTCAACTTGTTCTTTTTTATTTAAAGCATAAGATTATAGACGGTATAAGGTAGGTAGAGGGTAGAAGAGATCTTAAATTCTTATTTTGTACATGAAATTTTGACGTTTTGGTTTTAATTGTACTGGCAACATACCATTATATATCATTATTAAAGAGCGCGGAGCAAGAGAGTCAAGCGTCAAGCTACAAAGGAAGAGCCACGCTGCAAATACAGAGTGCAGTCTGAGAGACACGTTATTGCTAGTTTAATTCTGCAAATATATATTTTAAATGCAGTACTAATCGCTTGTTCTTCAATAGGAATATTATTTGCAACTAAATATGGCTTCAAGCGAAGGCCGTGCACAGTCCAACTTGCATCAGCAAGACTTATCAAAACTAGTGAGTAGAGTTTCACAACTATTTGACTGGGTCCAACCTTTAAAAATTCTGTTTTATTGAATAATTTTTGAACTTTAGAAGAATTATATTTTAATTTCAAAGTGATGTCACATAACCTCGGAAATAGTACTGCTTCATAATAGTAGTGAAAGGTTATGCTTAAATTTAAATGGTATTAAAATTGTGGTGTGTTTTAGGATGTCACAAAACTTTCTGCGTTGTCGCCCGAAGTAATATCCAGGCAAGCGACCATCAATATCGGCACTATTGGTCATGTAGCTCACGGAAAATCAACAGTTGTTAAAGCCATCTCTGGTGTTCAAACTGTTAGATTTAAAAACGAGCTGGAAAGAAATATTACTATTAAATTGGGTGAGTACACAATTGATATACTATTTTTCTATTTCACATAAATCTGGGCGATTTAAAAATAGGTACTTGATAAACGTATAATCGCGTATGTTAATACATATAAGCATTTAAAGAAGAGATTAAGTTTTAATATATATTCTCTAGCGATGCTAAAATGAAAAATATTTCAATTTTATGTTTATAAAGATTTGTTATTGAGTTGCAAGAGCTACTGCCAAATGAGAAGTCCTGGGTTCAAATCCCACATTGGGTCCTACTGGATTTTTTTAAGTTAGAATTTCTAGTTAAGGTTTATAGTAATTTGGAAGCTGGATTGATGCCTGGATTTATGACAATAGGCTCAAACCCTTTCTCATGGTGGTACATAAATCGTAACTGGTCAAATGTTAGAGTGTATTATACATACTACACCTATCTATTGTGGGATTACCAATGTAACATTTTGTAAATGTTTTTCAGGCAATAATAATATATGAAGGTGTAATATAATAATGTGAATTTATAAAAATATGTAAATTTATAAGCATTAAGCCATAACATGAAGTCCAATATTATGTGTGCACCATACATTATTATACACGTTTTTTTAGATTATGTTTAATTTTAAATTTAACATTTTGTAGTAGTTTGTTAGCATTACAGTGGAACCCCGGTAATCCGACATACATTTTCAGGACAGTGTCAGACTATCAAATTTGTTAGACTGTAGAGTACTGCCTAAGACACCCTATAGTCTGGATTTTTTTACAAAAGAATACCCTGTACATATGTAACATCACTCCTGTAAACCTTGAAGAGGTAGGCAGAGGATAGGTAGGTAGGATGAATTACACTAACATGATTCACCAGTACATTTACATCTCACTGTGGAATAGGTGGTGAGCCTGATGCCCTGCATCAGGCACATTTCCAGACTGAGCTACTACTAGAAAATCTAAATTAGAAAAACCCAGTAGTGCCCGACCTGGGATTTGAATCCAGGACCTCCTGATCTGCAGTCGCACCAGCAACTAACACAACCAACAAGGCAGTCAAGAGTACCTTGTAATCTGACAAGTTTCAGATCCAATGATATGATTCTATATGTTATACAAATCATATGTACTTCATTATGTACATATGTCGAATTTAGTAAGTTAACCAACACAATAGATAGGTTATGTTTGATTATAAAATTATCGTCATTGCTATACAATTTACAGAAATAAGGAACATATGTTAGGAAATAGTGTGCAAACAAATGTATCATCAACAAGAATTAAAATGATGCCTATGTGTCAAGTACAGTAGTCGTGGTGCATACAAGTATTAACCTGTTCAATGATGCATTATTATACAGAGTGCTGGATTAAGCAGGGGCTGGATAACCAGGGTTCCAATGTACATCACAAGTTCTGTTAAAGCCTGATGTACATGATTCCTTTGCAATGTACCATGTGAATTATATTATATATATTTAAATAACGTACAAAAAGTAATCCCTCTCTTGTTAATGAAATCACATGGTATGTTGCAGAGCGGCTGTCGGAATCTGTTATAAGAATGTTCCGTGAGAGGTCAAGTGAGAAAGTGGAACATATGTTTTTTGAGAAAATTCGAAAAACCAGAAAAAGGAACTTATCAACAGATTCTGTTGACACTGAGGAACCTGTAGTGAAGAAAAAAAAGCAGCAAAGGAAGAAGTCTGAAGAATATATCATAGAAAAGATATTAGACTTCAAATATGAAGGTGGCAGAGGATTATTTTATATAAAGTGGAAAGGATGGCCAGACAGTGAAAATACATGGGAGCCTATAGAACATCTCAGCAACTGTCCAGCCATAATGAATGAGTTTTTAACAGACCAAGAATTAAAATGCTGTAATACATTGGAAAAACTAAAGGAAGAATTGTCGTTTGATAATTTACTGGTTGAAGAGAATCTCGTTAAAAGATTGCATGAAGTGGAGGAAATTGAAATATCCAAAGTAAAAGAGAATTTAATTGTTAATTTGCTCTGTATGATCCATCTGAGGGAGTGTGATGAATGCTATGTGTCTGATTTAGTAGAAGAAACTAGAAGTATTTTACAGCTATATGTGCTGTGCAGGAAACGCTGTCAGCAATTAATGGCTTTGAAAGATTGGGAAGAACATTTAAACCAAGTTGATAATTGCAAAAAACTTGTGGTTGAAAATAATGTTGATTTGGCTGGACCACCTGAAAACTTTACTTATATAAATCAATCAATATCTGGTACCGGTGTAGTAATCCCTAATGATCCACCAATAGGCTGTGAATGCTCAGCTTGTAATTGTCGTTCAAAATCATGTTGTGGAATGCAGGGTGGCCTATTTGCTTATACTGTGAACAAGAGACTACGAGTAGCAGCTGGAACACCTATCTATGAATGTAATAAAGCATGCAAATGTACAGCAGATTGTGGCAATCGTGTAGTACAGAAAGGAAGATGTATTAAGCTTTGCATCTACCGGACATCTAATGGATGTGGTTGGGGAGTGAAAACAGAACAAAGACTAAAGCAGGGACAGTTTATTTGTCAGTATGTAGGTGAAGTTATCACATTTGAAGAAGCGGAAAAGAGAGGTAGAGAGTATGATGCTAATGGATTAACATATCTGTTTGATTTAGACTTTAACTCTGTTGAAAATCCCTATGTTGTTGATGCTGCACATTTAGGGAATGTATCACATTTTATAAATCACTCATGTGATCCTAATTTAGGAGTATGGGCTATTTGGGCAGATTGTCTAGATCCCAATCTACCTATGTTAGCTCTATTTACTACTCGTGACATTGAAGCTGGAGAGGAAATATCTTTTGATTATTTGCAGAAATCCTCAGAGGATAACGATGAAAGTACTTCATCAGTAAATAAGGAGAGTGTAATAGAAGATGAGGATAACATTCCAAATGCTTCAGAAGCAAATGTGGCCTTATCGCCAATATCACCAGTTAAATCAAGATTTGAAATACAACAACAAAACATAGCTTTACTTCATAATCGTACTGAATGTAAATGTGGTTCATTGAAATGCCGAAAATATTTATTTTAAATTGCAGGACTGTGTTGTTACAATTTGTAAATAGATTTTCTTATGACATCCAAATACGAGGGCGACACTGAAAGTTTTTAAAACTGGCCGTTTATAAATAACATAATAATAAAATGCGTTTAAATTTGACTGCGAATGTTGATAGACGCAGGTGCCGAGGGAGGCCAAGTCTCACCTACCT
>DWTO01004057.1:0-11918 GCA_018244755.1 Jemadia pseudognetus
GTCCATCAACATTCGCATTGTATATCTGCTTCGTCATTCTTTCATCATCCATTCTCTCAACATGTCCGAACCAACGGTGAAAATATGATATGGTGTTAAATATAATTGTTAATATCGAATTATCTGATTTTATTAATAAGAGATTATTTGTTACGGTATCTTTCTTAATAAAATGCATACATATTTACATTGTAAATGCAAACCTGAAATTTTTTTTATTTAGAAATCGATCTTGTAGATGTCGATTTTTTGTGAATCGATTCATCAGTTTACGATCTGAATCGATTTAAAAATCGCTCTTTATCGGAAAGAATGCGCATCCCTAGTGTCAATGTCAGTTCTGTCAATGTCATGTTTATTTAGACATCCAAATTACCCTTTTCTCCGTTCAATAATTTTTAATACAGTGCGATAAATAAAAGTGTAGCTCTGTCTAGAGTTTAACAAAATTTTATAGTATGAATTATACAATCCACTCTTAAAAACATTTTTAATTTTTTTGTACACGTTGAACCTAATGCGGAACTAAATTGTTAGGTATTTAAATTATTGATTTTTGGACGCCATTTTTACGCAATATTATCCCCCCAAGAGAAAAAGACAGGATATGTTATTATCCCATGTGTTACTAATCACTTAGTAAAATTATCCGTATTACGTGTTAAAATATATTAGTTACCATTCAAATTATGCATTAACTCATTTATGTTTTTAAATATGCTAATGTCAAATATTACATACGGTACAGGGAAAATATAATATATATTCGATTCATAAACAGTTTAATGAGGTTTCATTGTACATACTTTTTGTATTTTAATTTCGTTGTAGGATACCTCAAAGACGTTAAAATGTCGAAAAAGGATAATTTCTGTTATCTGTAAATTATAAGTTTAAACAATACTGCAGCGTGATAACTTGTATCATGGAAGAGTTGCGGACTAAGCATAAGTCCATTCAGAGTGCAGCACATCATATAGCAATGGAATGCATACACCCCCAGGTAGGGCACAAGTAAGCTAATGGTTAAAGAAGCGAAAGTATCTTAATATTCTTTCGTTTAGGTTCTTTCCTAGTGTACAGTCATAAGAAGAAATGTGTAAGCTCCTGAACACATCACATCTTATTTGGAATAACCATATTTGTTAAATCCTTATGTTACATTTAATATTTGAATCCCATTTAAAAATGTGAGATATATTTGTAATTTATATCTGAACATCAATATAACAACTTGTATTTGCATTTTATAGTATTTTAATAAAATGTTAAATGGTCATTGTGGAAGTGCTTATCCAAAGCCTAATAAAATTTTATATATAAAAAAACGCCATTAGTATGGTTCAGTGACACCCATGGAGCTTCTCCTCACCAGCTGTAATTGCAGTAACTGTTAACCATGGAATTAAAATATATAATTACTTGTTTTATATAATGGAGACTGTATTTAATAATTAATTGGACAATTTGTATTACAATAAATGTGTTTCAAGCACCAGCACTTGTTCACAGTATGGTTTGTTTACCCATGTCTGTACAATTGGGATGCACAGTCAGCACACGGATCTCCTTACCATGTCCATCCTTATCCATCTCCTGTCCGTCTCCAGCATGCATTCCAGGCCTCACAAAACAGTCCCAAGATGTTCCATCCCAAAGGGCTGAAACCTCTTCTTGTAAGTAAATCATACACTATTTTAGGCTACTTATTTATTACTTTCTGTACTATAAGCTTAGTACTATAAGTATTTTGATAGATTGGAATTATTTACACATGATAAGTAATTCTTATGTCTTAATACCTATTAATCATTTATTTATTTATTAATAAGTGAAGAGAAATCTTTTTATGCCTTTTGAGAATATTATGTGCATGAATGAGTGTAAGACTTAGTATAGTTAAAATTTCTATGTAAACAAAGGATGTAACAAAGGAATGTGAAAAGATAAAGTTTAGATTATGAAATGTGTTACCAATAAATTAAAGAATTGTATAAATTGTGTGTGTGTGATAGTGTGAATTGTAGAAATTTGTAGACTGATATAGAAAAACAAATAATGAACTAGATTTAATTCCAGGATCCTAAAGCATATGGAACACCTACTGAGAGCCCAATATTTGGACGAGCATTGTGCCTCACTCCCAAAGGAAGCCCGTTACCAGGACGGGTATCACATCTGAATGAGAAGTTTCACGACTCATTAACTCTAAATGCTGACACTGACACACTAGTGGCAAAAATTAGTGCAATGTTCCCCACAGTCAGTGAAACACATATAAAAATTTTATTGAAGAAGTATGTACCTATATTAATTACTATGATTGTTGATGAGCTGCCTTCCTTTTCGCTGATGTGTAAAGGTGCCTTCCCTATTTGCAGAAAGCCATTAACACACTTTACCACATTGGTTTACTGCAGATGGACAGATACAGGCTAGTGGTCAACCTGTCTGTGAAATATCGAACTACATTTAAACCCTTTGACAAAGCTGAAATTTCAAATGGGTCTGCAAATTTACTTCTTGAAAACTTTGTGTCTTAAACTGTTAATATTAGTTATATCATAACAATAATATAAAAATTATATGATCCACATCACACTTAACAGATTCAGATTATGTAGGATTTCAATACAAACATGTATGAAACAAAAATGAAGTAAAACCAATGGGAACTGTTAGAGAATAATTTTAAAGTTTTATTTTGTCTACACTTATTAAAATAAAAGAGAAAAGTATATACAAAGAAATCAATAATTATAATGGTGATTCTTGGAAAAAGTATTATCTTTTATGATTTCTTTTCACTTTTACTTATTCTCTTTTATCTAGCAACAGTCCACCGATATATTAAGGCTCTAACATCCTTAGTACTTTATTTCCTTATTTTTCTTCTGTTCAACTTGTTATCCATATTTGTGACTATTAGGACATTAAATTAACCATAACATGACATCTGTAATCCCCGAAATGGTAGGCAGAGCAGTGTGGTACACATATATTCCACCCATTATTTATTCCATCGTGCCATGGTATAAAATGTGAGCCTATTGTATGCAAAAACTAAACTAAACTTCAGACTCATCCACTACTGAAAATTTCACTACTAGAAATTATAAATTAAAAGAATGAAATAGTTACCCAACCCGGAATGGCAGTCAGGACCTCATTAGTTCAGCAGACCTCATTCAGCAGTTGGGATTAAGAATAACATGTTTGCATAAGGACATGGATGCAAAACCATTTATTTATTTTTAGATACTACAATCGGGAAGCAGTTGTGATAAGTGCTCTGCAAGTCGAGAAGCATCCAATAACTACACCAGGACCACTCACAATGTCTCCTTCAGTAGCTCACTTGCAAAAAGGAGCCCTCGGTGTATACTCAGCGTTACAGCTAGCTAAAGGAGTTTCTGGTTCAATGCAAGGCTCCAGTCATTTTACACCTCTAACTGGTACTCCTCAAGGTAATTTGCTCAACTGTTTTTGTCACATCACATTATTAACCTAAGTCCACTGCTGGACATAGTCCCTCCCTGCGGATTTTTTTTTTACATAATCCCTCCACTGGGCATGTAGGTTAGGGATCTCGAAACAGATTCTCGCATTGCCTATTCTCCTTAACCTAACGATGTCGCAACACGCCCGCGTCGAGTTTAGTCGGCTTGTATTACAGCCTAGAGATATATTCTGTCTCCACCTGACATAAAAGGGTTTTTGTCATAATTATAAAATATTTTATCTTGCTTGTTGTATTTTGATTCCTTTAAGTTTAGGTAAAAATAAAATCACAAAACTACTTACAGAATTAATAATTATGTTAAAAGTATTATTTCTGTAGTAACAAAGTTTGTATGTACTATTATATTATATTAAAATATGTGACAAATGATTCCTTTTCAAAATTATAAAATTAATAATAAAACAAAATGTATTTAAAATAGGTTAATTGATGTTCAGGTTCTCCCTCGTTACTTCGACCAACATCAGGGGCTTCTAGCTACTATTGCCCCACAAAATCTATCAACAACCAGCAACCAAGACATCATTCACCTAAAATGAAATTGAAGTAAGTACTTCAAAATTGTTGTTACATTATAAAAGATGAATTTAATAATATGATGAATATAACAAACAATGCTCTATGCAAATGATGTAATTTGAATTGAATCTACACTATCTGAGCTCCAAGTACTGCTGGTCACAGTTGTTAAAGATGATTACATTTGTTGCATACCACATAAATAACATATGTAAAAAATTGGGCAAGAACAATAGGCGGTCTCATTGCTAAAAGAGCAAGCTTTTAAATTTAAAAGGGACAAGTCTATAAAACTTGTATGGGTAGTGGTTGATGATGTAGCACTGGTGCAAAAAGATGACTTTGCATGTTTTAAACATCATTTGTACAGTGAATGGAGATTGAGTAAGCTACTAAGTTGCGAAGGCTGCGGTAGTTAGCCTGTTTGGTCATACATAACTTGGCTTACTCCAATGTGGCTATACAATGTGAATGCTGATGAATGCAGGTGGCAAGGGAGATTAAGTGTGTTATTACTAATATTGTGTTAGTTTCATTTGTTTGTAAACGTTTTTATTTATCTGTTAATAATAATAATTTGCAGATATCTGAAGAGTATCTTTCCAAAAGCAGAAGAAACATTGATTTTAGATATCTTGGCCAACAAAGACAACAATGTCCAAAAAGCTAGTGAGGAGCTAATTTCTATGGGATTTATCAAAAAGGAAACTGTGATTGTTAATCAGAAAAAGAATGATAAAACAGAAACTGACACCCCTCAAGCACCAAAAAAGGTTGTTACAATAATGAAGACTGTAGAAGAAAAAAATGAATGTAAGTTTATAATGAATTAAAGGGAAATATAAATTTAATGTAGCCGCAAACCTTGAAATTTCTTTTTTGTTACCATAGATTCAATTTACTTTTGAGCTACAGGTTGAATCTGAATTTTTAACTATCATTTAACATAAGTAGTGTAGGTTGCTTACATGCTGTGCCGCATATGTGCTGTTCATCATGATGGGTATTTGATATGGTTACAATAAAATGCATCCATTTTAACTCAATGTTAACATAATAAATTTGAAATATTGTTTTGTTCTAGTGAAAAGAAAGCTTCAAGATAAATATAAAACAATAGCAGAACAGGTCATTTCCATAGCTCTCGAGAGTGTTGAGTTCAATGAAGAGAGAGCGGAACAGATCTTGAGCACTGTACTTAAAGAAGAAAACACACCGAAAGTGGCCAGGTCGGCTGATGTTAATGACACCAAGCCACCTTCTTCCATTGAAGTTAAAAAAGGGTGAGCTTATTATTTTCACTGTATTTTTATGAAACAAATACAAGGACTGTTAATAAATAGATAAATATTACCTTTTATAACTTGATTTTTCTTATACAATGTTACCCATATGTGGCAAATTTTAATATCAATACTTTGCGCTGTAAACCTACTGATAAAAAGTTCTTTTGTATCTGACATAAAAAAAATAAAACGCGAAATTTTCGAAACAAAACCCTGCTTAGTTTTCCATGTTATGAAGTTACAATGTTGAATTAAAGTGCACTCTAAATGCACTGTTAATCAGATGTTAAAATATTGTCTGCCTCGTGGGCCGTGTTGCTTGCAAGCGCGATTGTCAATCGGTGGATCCTGGGTTCAAATCCCGGGTCAGACGCTATCACATTTTGCAAATTTATATTTTCTAGTGGTGGCTCAATATCTGGAAATACTCCCGGCGTAAGGCAATAGGCTCACCCACCTATTCCACAGTGGGACGTAAACTCAACTGGTGACACGTGGGAGTGTACTACATTACTTTGCCTACCTCTTCGGGGAATACAAACGTGAAGTTACGTTTAACGATAAAATATTGAATAGGATTATTTTAAATAAACTGTGGTTACTGGATACTTAAATCATTTTTTTTCATTAGCTGATAAAAGTCCAAAACAATAGACAACTACATACATATTCGTATATATCTTTGTACGCCAGGTTTCTCACGGGGTAGGCATAGGGCACCGAGTTTCAAATAGCTCTGTCCTTGCAGACCTGCCGCGCTTCCTCGACATTCGTACAAAACAATGTTTTTATTTATTAGGGTAGAAAGGATAACAACATACCGTTTTGATCTCCAAACTGGCTTAATGTTACCATAGTGCGGTGTGTCTTAAGTCTATGTGAATTGATTACAGAAAACGGCCATTCTTCTGCTTGAATGTTTGTGAACATAAATTTCTGTGACTGATCGTATTAATGTATCGAAAGCACGATTAATTATCGATTGCCCCCAGTAACGAAAAAATCCCACTACAATTACCCTGCATCTCCGTCACACCTAATCAAACTCAACTCCAATGCTTCTTAGCTTCTCATGTAGGTACTAGTTGCACTAATATCGACCCGATCCGCTACACTCTACTACTGCGCCATTCAATGTTCTATGTTTAAAGAGAAGTATAGTATATCTGTACACTTATTTCGACATTCTACAATTCAAACAACTTGCACATCCAATGTGCCATTCAATGACTGCTTGAGTGATTGTAAATATAACAGTCGAAAGGAAATGAATTTATCTTATATGTATTTATCGAACATCGATAATGGTGCATCTTCCGCATCTCATCGTAAAGTAGTGGCTAGATTGATTACTGCCGATTGTTCTGTGACATTTGAGGGAAGGCATATAATTTTCGGAATCTTATTACAGCATATGTTAATTTTTATGTAGGTAGCACTTAGCCTTTCCATTTTGTTAATACTTGAAGCGGTAGGTGAGAATAATAAAATGACGATTCATTGAAATGCGGCGGATTAGTGTGAACATTTGGTTTTTGAACTTTGACTACCGTACTGGTTAACAATTAGTAACCTTTTTTTTTCGTGCATTTAATGCCAGCATATTCCCTGTGGCATATATGACATTAACGTATAATTACGGCTTTTACCAGTATCTATGTATTTATGATTTAAAATAACAACAGAGATTTGCCTAAAAGTTACCATGTATGCCTTTTCTCAAATCGGGAGCTATAGGTAATGTAAATATATGGCATCAATCTGGTCTTGTCATATCCACCGACACTCATGCATTCCGTACGGTTAGCGAGTGTGCGAGCGAGACGCAGAGAGAGCCGAGTCCGCCGCCTGAGGTCCCCGTGCCCCGTCGCCTGAAAACCTGGACCGAGCATCTAAAGTATGTCCACTTGCATGGTTCATCCGGTGTTATAGCCAAATGCGCTCCGCTTTAACTTAAGTCGTTAATTTATATAACACGTAATAATATATTCCAAGTTGAACAAACTTGTCACATATTACTACGTGTCTTGTGCTCATTTTCCCCCAGGCCAGCAAACAAATTGTTCGGTGAATATGTAATGCGTTACTCACTTGTCGGTAATATCTATAATGTGAGCGAAATACATACAATTGGTTATTTGTTATCGTATATACACGAGTTTGTCTTTCTCAAACCTTTAAATGATGTACATAAGTGCCTTAGTGACCCGTTTAAGTATTTAATTATTATTTATCAAGACTTAAGTTCAAGCGTCCCTTGTGCTATATAGATACAATGTGAAACGCTACGATTTATTATTACTACAATATATTATATTCGTTGGAGCTTGTGTGAAGAATACTTATTGTATTTTATATAGAATTACAACATTTCTAGGCAGTAGTCGTAGAAAGAAAGTGATATTTTCTTTTATCCTAAATGAATAATGCCAAGTGTTACAAAACTTGTGACTTTTTGATATCAATCTAGTGGCATGTTAATACAATGTGTCTGACTTTTGTGATATTTTGTGATAAATTTATTTATATTTTCCTCAATATATTAATTAGTATTTACTATTTATATAATTATTATTATTTTATAACAATTGTGCAAAATATTGTGTCGTAGTGTTCTGATTTTTAAATTATTTGTATACATGAGTCGTATTTTTAAATTGTTTACTGAAATATGTGTTAATCGAATTAAACAATTTAGCTAATAAGTGTTTATATTATATTTAAATAACATTAGTTTATTGTTTTATGCGTTCCAGAATATACTTATCTTTCCACTAGGTCTCATTATACATACATTATCATAATATTATTTATTTACGCTATAAAGTATTTTATTTTGCGTTATATTTATAGAACCAAATTATATATAGTACGGCATGAATATAACAATATAATTATATATGTGGTAACACTAAAACATGCCATGTTTGTTTGTATGTAGAATTTTATAGATCGACGGTAGAGGGAGTAAGTGGAAACAGTGTGTTTTAACTAATATAAATAGTCAAATACATTTTATATAAATGTCTGCCTAATGTTATAGCAATCGTGATAATTAATTGCTCCTTATGTATAATTATAGCGCGTAAGCATGTGACAATCGCTTTACTGATTTGATTTCTCTGTGCATGATATTCAATTATTTATAGCTGATATTATCCGATATAGTTACTTGATATAACACTTTGGAGATAATGATGTGAGTCATTAACGCGGACCATAGTGAACACACGCGACGGGATTACATTTCGCGATGTATTATAATTCTACTTTAAACCGTTTCAGACCAATTTTGAAATTGGGTACCAACGCAGAGTCGAAGTACAAGTCTCAGTATAGTGCTCCCGCAAACGGCCCCAACTCGTCTCTGCGGCAGGGTGCCAAGGACAGCCTACTTCTGTATGTATACTTTATTTGTATTACATTTATGGAGTGTATGATGTATGTAAAAGAAGCTCACTGCCTACCCTGTAGGAGACAGGGGTGATGAAGTAATAACAATATTTGTATAAAAGCTATCGGCTTATGGCGAACACTCCTCACGCGAATCCATTGAAAATCTCTTTGTTTTGTAATATATTTTTCTGCCCAGCATCCTTTAATCCAGATAACGTTACCGCAAGTACTGTTGTTGCCACTTCTTCAACCTGGACTGCAAGCTTGCTATATTCGTACTAGCTGACACGGCCGTCGTTGTTCTGCCTTAGAAGTTATTACTAGTAAATATTTTGGTTATTATACAAAAATTAAAGAATCTATTGTTTTCGGATGTTTTAAATGTTTAAAAAACGTACAACGGTTAAACAATTTTAATATTGTTTAGATTTTAATATATTAGATAACAATGATTTACAAACTTTCCTCATAATTCCTAAAGTTTTTAAATTGAATTAGGTACGCTATAAATGAATGTATGAAAGATGATTGATGTAAAAATAAATAGATGTTGACTACATTAGGCTAACTCTCACTTTGTAATTCTCAGTTAACAATAAAATCTTGAAAATAAATCACTACAAACAGACGTTTTTTAATATTCTTAGGGAAGATTACATGGCATGGAACGGACCAAATCCCGATGCCCATACTGGACAGTCAGTGAAGGTCGAAGGTCCTGAGCCTCGTCAGAAGAAGTTCAGCCTGGCGCGTGGGCCCTCCGGCAAAGCCCACGGACCGGCTGGAATCGCTAAAGGCTCCATCTATCAGAAATTAACGAAGAAATCTTCTAAAGTGTAAGTAATTCATAGTTGTGAGTGGCACTCGCCCTCTATTCCATGTCAGTACGTGTAAAATAGCTGGTGAATCGTGGGAATCAACTACACTGTTATGCCTATCTCTTCGGAGAAATAAAAATATTTTTTTTTGTGATTAGTGGCAATGGCAAATGATTTCAGCATTCATTCGTTCTAATCCTGACTTGCGACAATAAACTAGATTATGAAAGTTTTAACATGTCATATCTTAATATAAAACTGCAATAATAATAATAATATAATTGTAAATGTGAGCTGGAAGTAGATATATTAAAGAACTTTTAATAAACCAGTATGTCGGTAATGTACATAACTGCTTCATGTACTGTTCCTAACGACCCATTGCGAGGCCAAGCGCTTATTCACCCTCAGATAAATATGACTATGTAATAAATATTCACATAGAGACCTGAGTTCAACGGGTCTTCAGGAGTTATTTGGGCTTGCCACCTAACCTGGTGACGCTGTGAAGGCTATTGGGGTTAGCAACAGACTAATTAGAATAAAAAGAATTTATATGTACATATGTAGTTTATCAGCCACCTGTTTATCATAACGCAAGCTCTTTTGATGGTTACTTTGGTATCAGATGGCTGTGTGTAGAGATGGCCTAAGATACTATTATTCGTATCAAACACCAGAGACAGTCCCGTATGTTTTCACGTGTCTGCCTATCACACCGTTCATACAAAACAACAACGACAACTCTGCCACTAAACTGTGTAAATAATTGTGCCTGTGATACTGTGAACCGTGAGCTAGTTCCAGTGCTTGCATTTGCGAGAAATTGAAGTGCAAAAGGTTTCAATCTGCACAGGTGCTGTTGTTAGTATGGACTTTAGAGACATAGGTTTATTTAAGTTATTCTACGATAATGTCTTTGTGTGTGGGTGTGTGTGTATGCGTAACTTTAAGAGCTTATGAATGGATTGACTGATCGAAACCTAACAGCATTCTGTAAGGTTTTATCGATTCTAGAGTGGTTTAAAATGGAAGCAATTCGGCTTGGTAGATTTTGAGAAATCTGAAAATTAGGATTTCCTGTAATAAAACAAAATATTTCTTCGACAACAACAGTTCCACTTTACGGGTTAACAGTTCGAACGGTCCATTCCAAAAACGAATCAGCTATTTTAGCGAATCAATTCTTTACAGAGATACCGTTGCTCATAAATGTCGTTAAAACTGTATTTTTTTAATAATTCATAAATTATCCAACTGCCCGATTTTGTAACAAGACCTTTTTTATTTCACTAAAATAACTGCGTGCAAAATACACCAAATTAATCGAAATAGATTGATTCGCTTGCGATATATCGTTGTGATAGCAGGACGTCCCAGAATAACCTTATACCCAAACGCTGATTTTTAATAAGTTTTACCTTTTTGGTAGGTATAAGCACACATATTATGTATATACATTATTGCATGTAAGTAGAACTTAATAATGTGTCTTACTAATATTCACCATGTTTTTTTAGTGTCGTCTAAACAACAAAACTGCGCGTCTGAGATGGCAACCCCATCAATGTGACTCGCAAATGTCAAAAAGTGTCCTCTCAAGGGAATGCAGATTATATTTTTTCTTAAACTATAATTAAGTATTTTCTAAGATATGTTTAGATATAGAGTAAACTTTTGAACCCTGTGCAATGTGTAGTTTTAATGTGAAACTTATAGTATTCCAAATAATTTGTTCCATGTTTATCAATTTCATGTCTTTGATCTCGTTTGTTATGCTGATTTTATATTATTGGCATTGTTTTTACTTCAGTATTATTAGATTAAAAGCGTAAGATTGTTTGCTTAACTCCTAAATAATAAGACATTTTTAATATATTCAAGGTATTTTAGTAAGTTTTAGTATGTATAATATTACGTAATTACAAGTTTGTGCCAAGTATTGATAAAACAGTTTCATACATAATGATCTCAGATTGTGCTTCTATATTGTTCAAGTAATGAAAATATTTTGAAAATTATTGTGCAATAATTTAAGAGTATGTGTGTACCTATATAGACAGGCTTAACCATGATTCCAATTTCCTGGATTCTTTCCACTCCTTAAAAATGTAGCAACAGAAAGTACTTATTATCAATGTGTGAGTTTCATTATTAAACATTACAGAGAGCCTTCCATGATAGTCATCGAATTCTTGGTAAATCCTACCAGGGTTTTCTTCCTTTTAAATGTTGTTTATCTAACAGTTCAGATAAAATATTTACAATTACAATACAATACTCTTACGATTGGCGTTGTAAATAAAATGTAGCAGTTGATGTTGTATAAATATTAATACATTGATGACATGATTTTATGGATGTATCTATAATGTT
>DWTO01004058.1:0-11918 GCA_018244755.1 Jemadia pseudognetus
GGTAGCAATCCCGGGAAAGATGACGTTATGTGTGGCCGCATATTATCGTACGACTCGGAAGGCATCTAGCCTGTACCGAGTATCGGGCCCGTAGGGGGCCTCGTGCTAGGAGGGCACCGTGCGTTCCGTAGGGAGGGAGGGAGTGCGTTCCGTAGGAAAAACCGGAATACTCCTGCGCAAGGGAAGGCCACCGAGGGGGTTCTAATGCGGAGAAAGTCCCATATAACACGGTATCTCTCCCACGGTACCGGGTTATCCCCGTAACCAAAAAAAAGACCTGCCCTGAATGGTTATTTAACCATAATCCTGCGGACTGCTGGCCATGCGGTTTCTGGATAGCAGAGTACGACTTCTCGCACCGCCTCTGCTGCTGCCCGTAGGTTGCTGAAACATTTGGTCACGCCTAGATAATGCCGGGTTTAGTAACCTCTTGCCAGACTCTCGTCGACCGGGATGGGGTCGGCAGATGTATTCTTTCTCTACTTCGATACGAATACTTTGATACTGAAGGTATAAGATTCATATACAATATCTGTATACTATCTGTAAAGTATTATATGATATAACGTAACATCACGTCTGTAATCCCCGAAAAGGTAGACAGAGGAGGGTAGTACACTGATACACTCCCACGTTTCACCAGTTACGTTTACGTTCCACTGTGGAATCGGTGGTGAGCCTATTGCCATGCACCGGAAACAAATCTGGACTCCGAGCTACTACTAGAAAATCATACATTTGTTGTATTTTATCAACTCCTAATAATACCCTAAACTTTTAAATTCCTCATCAAACTCAACAAACTAGACGTCCTCAGTAATCCCATTACGTTTCTTTTCAATGAAGTGACGTCACCTCAACTCGAGAACACACTCAGACATTCTCATTCCGAGTGCCTCACAAAGGACTGCTGTTCCTTCACGTCGACGAAAATTAAAAAACAATGTGTCTATCCAGACAAAACAGCTGTTGGGCACGTAGTGTTATTGCCTACATCGCCCTCGAAGGAAACACGACTCTATATATATGGGAGCATAAGCCTCGATTTTCTATACTTAAACGTTTCACGTGTACTTTTAAGAATTTCGAACCCTATAGTCAAGGGGTAAGAGACGCATTTCCCTTAAATATAAGCAAGGTTTCCACTATAGTTGCTAGTTGCATTTTAATTCCAGGAAGACACATTGATGCCCGAGACAGGGGTGCGCATTAAAGACTGAGATGAAGTGCCTCTTTGAAGCACCAATGCTACGCGTACTCAGCGTATTACGAATTTACGAAATGGGGTAAGCATAATGCACAAGCTAGGGTGAGGAGTACTAGAAACTATGACTAATTTGAAGTGGTGTCTCTATCTAGAGAAAAACGGGTATATACGAGTACTGTGAAAATTTAGGGTGTAAAAAATAGGATCTACACATTGCAATGCATATTTTCGTACAACAGAATAAGGTTTACTTTACTAGTTGTTTGAATTCTTTTCTCGTATGTGAAACATGTACAATCTGGACTTGAATATTAAATGGATTTTTATGCAAAGAGTAATCGGTACAGAGTTTTAGGTTGCATTGAAATTTACATTCCCTAGACGTTTTTATATAAATACATACCAAATATGTATATGTATGAAATATAATAAACGTAACATTACGCCTTTAGTCGTAAGTAGAGGCGGTTGTAGAGTCAGAGTTAGTAAGAGCAGTGTACGTTACTCTCAAGTTTCAACAGTTACTTTTACGTCCCAATAGTGGATGAGCGTATTGCCACATACTGGGCACAAACCTGGACTCCCAGCCACTGCTAGGAAAGTAGATAGTATTTGTAATAAAGATTCAATATTTTTATTTATATGGTATAACGTAACATCACGTCTGTAATCCCCAAAGAGGTCGGCAGAGGAATGTAGTGCACTCCCACATTTCATCAGTTACGTTACGTTACGTCTCACTATGGAATAGATGGTGAGCCTATCGCCATACAATTAAATGGTATAATTGTATTTATTAGTATTGTTTATTTATATAAATGTACTGTAAGTATAAATTGAGATTGTGGTATTATTTCAGTATGTTATTGTTAGATTATTCTGTAAAATTCATGCCGGTGGTCATGCAATACATAATTATAGACGACGGTAGAAGTATTTCAGAAATGAATTAATGGTCTTATGTCATATACAAAGTTGTTTTTCCTTGGTTTTAGCTGACGCGAGTATTAACGGAACAAGCGACGGTTCTGCTTACGGTCTACACGACATGACTGTTACTAATGAAATTTCATATTAAGTTCCACGGTTCTCTGACAGGACAATTTGAGCAGGAAAATGAAGACAGGATTCTGAACATTTTCTTTCCGCTTTGCCTGTTTGTCAAAAATCTTTCCCTTTGTGTACGAAAATAGAGTATTTAATATTGTCATTAAGTATGATTATGTTGGAGACTGCAGCAAAGTTTAAAGAAATAAAGTGTTTATGGTTGCGTCACATCTTGTCATTTATTATTTCCAAATCATTATAATTATTACATAACTACGCCAGGACCCTTGTTACCATGACAGGAAATGATATTCTTAACACCAAATGAGCGATGATAATAGATATTAATTTGCACAATAATTACTTTAAGAAAGAACATTTAGAATAGTTACGATACATCTTTCTTACTTAGTATTTCTAGTAGCGATTCAAAGTCTGGATTTGTACCCGGTGTGTGTTAATTGGCTCACCCCTTATTGCATTGTAGAACGTAAACGTAACTGATTTATACACTCCTCTGGCTACCACTTCGAGGATTACAGGTATGATGTATTTTGAAATGGTATTGTGATGTATTTTGACTGAAATTTTAAATTCCATGTTTTTGCATTTACTAAACGAATGTAGCCGTATGAAAAAAAAAATATAAAAGATCCAACATGATCTCATAGTGCAGATATTCTAAGAGCTGTACTACATACATAGTTCACCCGTACTCGAACTGCAAAACAAGCAATCAATCGTAACAACTCCACTGCCTATTTAACATTCAAAGCAAAATTACGCGGTTATTATGAACCCATTGTCAACTGGCACAAAGACAGCTAAGAATACTTACTTTTCATCTTATTACATTGAGTTAAGATTGAAATTTCATTTAACGAAGTCGCTGAAAAGGAATTCCACTTGAAAAGAACTGCGAATAGGCCGTAACTGCATTGTAATATGAAAGAGAATGCAATACATCAAATACCCTAGAGTAGAGATATTTTACGTGATTATCTGCTTCCTTACAATAGAGGCTCGGTACTTTATTGCCTTGGATATAGAGGTGTTTTTTGCATTTTACAGCTTAACTATACCCGTTATCATTGCAGTTGACATAACGGATAATGATCTTTAAGATCGTCCAAATAAAAGCTGTTTTGTAGTTTACGATCTGCAGCTATTTGTTGGGAAAAGCAAGGACATTTTCAAGGTATGTAAATCAGTATACCTAATGGATTTGCAAGTTGCAACGCTATACGACGGACGGCGGCTGGTAAAATTATGCACCAACAAATTTATTGAAAGAATCATATTATTATATATCATGGATAATAAACAGTTTATTACATTTAATTTATTTATTTTATTGGTTTACTAAAGTAGACATTACAGGACAGGATAAATATCTGTCTACATAAATGGTTATAAAGAGTGAGAAACTCACGGTTTGTGTGTCAACCTTACACTCCAGGGGTCCAGGGGTCTGGGGCTGGAATACTGGCACGCCCTCCTGGTTGGTGTGTGGAACCAACAAAGCTCTATTAGAAAGGCTTCCATCTAATAGCATCCGCTTATATCCGCTAACAACATAAAAAATTCGCTATTAATCGCGATGATGATGTAGAAAACAATATATCCGAATATTACGTGAATATTCAGTTTAAAATAAACATTGAACTCACACAATACATATAAAAAAGCAATATATCATTGACAATAAGTATGTCTTATTTTTATGCCTCTGACTAGTGAGATACTCGTATATAGGACAAGAAAAAACAAACAATTGGTACATGATTCTTGCAGACGTCCCTCGGTCTATCATTCGCTCACTGAATAGAGATTGTTATGGCTCTTGTTGGCGTTTACAGATGACGCTATGAATATTGAAGGGTTGTTTTGTTTGTACACTAGGATGGATTGTTTTCTAAGGGGCAAGTGTTAGGCACGCGCGGTACGGGTTACAAGCGATTTGTATGGATGGAAACGAGACTGGTCATTTATATTCGCACGTCCAGAGTCTAATGGAGTGGGTTATTGAGATTTAGTGTATGAATACTTGACCTGCTGCTCAGAGGTGCTGTGCGACGTGGAAATATGGATGTGCGTTGAAGATTTATTTGTCAATATTTTACCAACGCGTGTAAACGATGTAGAACCAATGCACGGCAATAACGTATAGCAATAAAGTTTGAGCACGTCTCACTACGCGTTAGCTTATTTAATTTTACAGTCCGTCATGAACACGCAGATACTGTTCATACTTTGTACCCTGATTAGATGTAATTATTTCATTTATTTAAATAACGATATTTTCACATTCACAATTTTGCTTATACCGAATCCGAAACTAAAAATAAAACCGTTTAACTTATTTCAATAGAAAGTAGTCTTGGGCTACTTTATGTTTTTTTCGTTCTTACACCTGCGTGATAGGAAGAGACAACATTTAATGGCAAAACTTTGGCGGCGAGAGTTAAGGAGACAATGAGATTTAACGAGATTAAATAGGATACAACCCTGACTTAACAAGTACACTATTACTTAAGACATCAGTTCAGCCTCAGAGACATATCGAAATAACTGCTAACTTGAAGATATTACGACGTCCAGATAGACAATCTACGTTAAACTCTTGAGATTGCTAATGTGAGAAAATTCGAACAATGCCGGTAAAATCCGGAAGGCACGGCTCATTGCTCTAATGACCAATGTTTTATACCATCCAACTTAATAAGACCTCTTGCAGAACCTACGAACACTTCAGTATTCTCCTATGCTTAGTATGGAGGCGAGAGGTCGGGAGGTCTTGTATTTTTAGCCACGAACACTATCCGAGCCTACAGAATTACGCTTCCCAGACTATTGTGACCTCCCACTAAACATATATAGTTCCCGACAGCATGTAAAATTCTTTATGTAGAGGGGAGAGAGGAAGGTCTTGCTTGTATTTGTGGCCGGGAACACCATGCGAGGCGGGTATTCTCTCGCGCGTGATCACATTTTAACCTGTGGGAACATTTATAAATAGGGTTCAGAGTAATTTAAAAACAAACGGGCAATTAGAATGCCTTAAGTTTTGTTTGCGTGCTTAAATCCAATGTGTTATTTTCTTTTTACAAAGAATTTGATTTTTTTTTGACAACGTAGGTATATACCATCAAAGATTATTAAATGAAATTGTAAATTCATTTACATTTTTATGAGTAGAATTTTTAGAATCACTAACAACCGGTGTGAATAGTGATTTGCAATAAGTGTAAGTAGGTAGAGGTACACTTTAATGATACGCGAAACAGACAGCAAAATACCCGAGCAGTATGGATGTTAACTCCCTAAGTAACTGGGTACCCTTTGTACATAGAAGGTATCAAGGCGAGCGAAACAATCCATATTATTTTAACCTGAAAATAATAATACCCAAGTCATGATCTCGATACAGCAAATTTATTCTCAAGCGGTGTAAATAGGTTTATGCAAAACTCGAGTATGACAGCCCACGGCGTACAATCCTTTCATTTGGACGGACAGACAGGCCGAATAACTTGACACTTACGTAACGAGTGGAGATATTTCAATACCAGTGGGCGGTTGCCACTTCGAGTAGGAATGCTAATATTGGAATTGCTTGGAACTTTAAGTGTCACGAAGTTTTCATGGACACGACTTTGTTCATTAACGCCGTGGAACAATAGCATTCAAAGTATCCAGCGATGGGTCGTAGGTACATTTTGAACCTTTGCCTTAAAATAAATGCTACAATCAACGGTGAACTTGTTTTCTACGTATGTACATTTTCGATGCTTTCGGATATGTTTATTCGTGTACCCGTCATGACTTGGAATTTTTTATTACATAACTCATATTGGCTAAAAGCAGAATAATACAGTAATCCCAAAATCGAATCAGAATCCTGACAGTTCTGTTCATCATCATCCTATGGCATGCCACTGTTGGACGTAGGCCACCCTGAGGGGTTGTGCTCATAATCCCCACGCCAGGCATGCGAGTTGGGAATCGCAGAGCATAGCTTCTCGCACGGACTACGTTGCTGCCCACAGGCGGCCAGGACATCTAGCTGTCTCTAAGGACACCGCGCCAAACCGCGTCTAAGCACCGGGTCTAATCGCCTTTTACGCCACCTTGTATCCCGGCACGGCGTCGGGGAATGTGTTCTTACTCAATCCCGACCCGGACCATTCCATGAACAAGAATTCTTTGAATATTCATAAAGTTTTGCTGTTCGATAACAAGTGCGACCATTTTGTGTACAGAAAACCGTGGTTCGGTTAATCTAGATGGGGACAGGTGGGTATAAAAAGTACTTGCACATCAAGTGTCTAAATTAAAACAACAATGGCTTACATAAGATGATTATGCTCAAATCCGCGTGAAAATCTCCACAATCCCACACAATTGTTCAGTTTCGGCCTTGCAAGGCGAGCAGCTACTCCGCTACTATATTATTGCGTTTCGTCTGTATATTTTTGTTATTGTATTAGTATTACCTTTCATATCAAGCTATATAATCTAGATATGGCAATTCATACACGGGGTTACAGTGTATATATACTTTTTGTGCTTTTATTTTTATGTACTTTAAAATGTTTGTATAAAATGTATCCTTATATGTACATATAAGTCATGAAAATTTTTAAAAAATGCTAGTCATGGATTATAATATTAATTAAAAGATGAAATGACACAAAATAATAATATGCTAAATTACGTCGTCATCGGCGTACGTAATCGTCGTTAATAAGAAAATCGTTTGGTCGAAATTTGTTACCACGATATTGAAGGCCTAGTCAGCCTAGTGGCTAGCGATTTGTAAGGTAGAGAATCATTGCGCGTTGTTTGCATTCAGATGTGTGACCGCTAGCTTCGGCCAGAGCTATGGCTGGGAATACATGCAGAATTTCGTTATGTATTGTATCAGAAGAGACGAGTTTCTAACATATTTGGATGTTTACAGTTCCCTTCAGCCTACAATTTACAGTTTCTAAAAGTAAGATTCTAAGGACAATTATTTAAAAGGCCGTTATCAGAAAAACTGCAGCTTTATGTAATGCAGCGCGCACTTGCAGTCAGGCCGGCGACCTTGCCATTACCATACATACCACGCCTCTCACTGCCTCTCGTTTGTAATGTTGCCAATCTAGATAAAATACCAACGGTAATTCTCCATTTCTGCATAACAACTCGTTTTTCCGTCAATGTGACGTACCGCCAAGTACCTAGTTGTGAAATGTAATTATTTTATTTAGCTCCTATTTTTATAATAAGGAAATTAATTGAGAAATTTGAAGAAACACAAGCTGTAGGTATACCATCAACCTATTAGAGTTTTGGTTTAAAGAGAAAAGGGTTAATAAGAGAAAAATGTATGAAACTTCATCCACAATTATTTTGGTCTAAAACAAATGTTTGCTGATGGAATTTATATAATTTTCATTTTCCTCCATGCATCTGGCAATACCGACGGCAGGTATGCACATAATTGCCTCAAATGTTAATATCGCTCCATTTACATCGACTCACTGTTACGCCAACACTGCTCTACAAGGAATACAAATAGGGTTGCCAACTTTAATTTAAATAATTGTCTTCAATAATTTTATATGTAGCATTGGATATCTACATAATTTCAACTATGCAATATACTGTTTTGGATCATAATTACAAATTCAGTATATTTTCAATCTGTCTGTCAGTCACGAAGTCACAATCGGTGTCGCTACCATGACATTTATTGGAGAATTATTCGTTAGAATATTAAAATGCAAATTTGTTTTCACGCTGGTTTATCACTAACTACATTCCAAAGACAGCCCTCAATAACAGCTAAAGGAATTCCGTTGTCTTCATTCGCATGAGAATTATGAGCAATAGCATAGCGACATTTAGGTAACTTTGCGTTGGTCTTGGCTAATGGAGGCACATAGCAGCAATACACATCGCTTACATTGTTACTCATTGTCAATTTTTATTTTCATTTGACCATGAAATTACGCATATACATACGATTAAACAGAATATATGGTCGCACTGTTTTAAATGAAGAAAGTAATAAACAAAGGGGTTTTAGTAAGTACTTGTAGTTACGAGCGGCCGCGCAGCTCAAGGACAGCGGTTACCAACTTCAAAAAGGACTGTAGGGATAGGACTGTATTATTTAAATCCCCAGGCGACTACACGCTCCAATATACTAATATCAAACTTGAAAACTAAATTTAACCGTATAGCGTGATATAAAATAATCAGTATGCTATACTGCCTATCGGCAGGTCCTGGATACATATTCCGGGTCGAGCTCTATTGGATTTTTCTAACTTAGATTTTCTAATAGTGGCTCGGAGTCTGGATATGTGCCCGGTGTATGGGATAGACTCACCACTATTCCATAGTAAGACGTAATACGTAACCGGTGAAACATGGGAGTGTACTACACTTCTCTGCCTACCTCTTCGGGGATTACAGGCGTGATATTAGGTAGTACATTGTATAGCTTCGCAGCTTTTACATAGCTGATCTTAATATACATACTCGTTGGTACAAACAGATCGTCCTTGCATAGATAAATTTGTAACCAAAATAACAAATTAAGATATGCGTTATTTTATGTATCTTCAGTTTGATCAATCGGATATATTAATGAATTCTGAAAATCATAAATGATCATTTATTATACCACGGTCATCATCAGGTCACGTAGTGGCGCACTTTGTAAGATACTTATGTAGAGCAATGTGCTGATCTCGGGTGGTAATGGTGAACGTGGTAGGGCAAGGATAGATAAGGTTCAATGCAATCGAAGATGAGACAAGGTTCACCACAATAGACTGAGGTCAGCGCAGTGCACGTTAAACAGCAAACACGAGACAATTAAGAACAAAGTACATCAATTGTCAGACGTCATTAGTGGAAAGCCCTTGAGGCAGGATCAACCGGCCAGGTTAAACATCACATTAACGGGTGATTCCGATCACAATTTTTCTTTCACTCGCTTGTACCGCCTGTAGAGAAATGAAAAAACTACATTATTATTGGCAAATGTTTATTGATCAACTTACAAGTCTTTTTTTCCAAAATTAGCTTCGCCTCGTATATTAGTTTAGTAGTTAATACTAATGGTTTCTGGAGCAGAAATTGTGGGTTCGATTCCCATCTCGAGCAAATATTGAGTACCTATTTGTGTCCGGCTGGAATATTTCTATTATTGTACATATTTAGAAATGTAATGTATTCAACATCAAATTAAAGTAGATAAAAGAATCAAAGAGCCGTGTGTGTGTATGTTGCCCCAAGAAATTATTAATGTTAGCAATAATGTCAGTAATCTGCACGCAGAGCATTGCGTAATAAGAAATGTCAATAACAATGCAAGAAAATAACAAACAGCTTTAAATAATTAAATTGTCGAATGCAAGATTTCTCATTCTCAAAATTTAAACAAGGGATTACTCATACATCGTTTTAATGTCCTTTTGTCATTATTAACGTGTCGCGTTTCATTAAATTACAACATCAAGACAGTTGTCAATATATAATTATGATTTTTGTGCAATGACATTTGATCACACAAAGCGGCTGGCTTTATTAGCCACACGTCACGTCTCCTAACTGCTGATGACTCGCGCTTAATTATCACGTAATTAAAGATAATTATTATTAATACCGAGGGGCAATTAAAGCGTTGACAAAGATGGCAGATGACAGCAATCTGAGGCTTATTCACTAGAATTATGCTATTTTTTTCACGTTATTTGTTCGTGAAATAAATAAAGACAAAAATCTATAGTCAACGTAAATCATGTTTTAGTCACTAAAGAAAATTAAGTGCTAATGAAGGAAAATCTGTTTCATGTAAATTTTTTATTCGCTGACTGACAACTTCGGACACAATATTGAGGTTCAATTCCTTAACACTGTTTTTCAAATAATTGACTAGTGTCATTGGGCTAGTAACAAAATTGTCGTCTTTAATCGAATCAATAGAAAAGTTTTGCAAGAAACGCTTCGGTTACGTAACAATGTCGGCATTTCCTTGACATATTTTCCTATGAATTACTCAGACCTGATGTCACAGTGATGCATTATGGAAAAAAATATTTATTGACGTTATAGAAATACCTAAGTGTGATGTGTCTGTGCATTACGCGTTTTAATGGTTATGAACTTAACCTTGAAGAACAATATTAAATATATCTCTTTAATATTTAAAGATGGCTTGTCTTAAGCTTTCGTAAATCTTTGTAGTTAAATAAAATGAACATTAAATATCGCACCTCTTCACAGTTAGCTGAGCTTTAGGTTTTATAGGAAAAAAATATTAGTACGGGAAATACCAAAAAATTATTATTAAATCCATAAAGAAACTAATTAAATCAATGGTTTAGAACTTTGACCCTTTCTTTTAACTACGAAACGGTGCGGTGTGCGCCAACAGATGCAGTACCTAACTATAAAAGTTCGAAATAAAACATACTAAGAAAGTCGCGTGGAGGGACCAATTCTTTAAAATAACCAGGACAAATAAAGGCATATAATTACCATTAACCCATCCAGTTAATTTTAATACGTTCTTAAGCATGGGAATAACAACAAATACCAAATAATCAGATTTACCTGATTATAAAAATAAATCTTAAATGCAGAAAAATAATTCTAGGTTCTCTCTGACATATTTCCAGAGCAATATGACAAGGAGTTCGTTAAATAATCGTTAACAGAGTATTTCAGAACTGGCAACTGGCAGGGTCGTTTGTAGTTTCGCAAATGTCCGTAGGCCACGGTGACCACTTACTACCACGTGACAATATGATAAAACAAAATTCAATGAATCGAATTCGAATCATTAATTCTATTAAATATTTACGCTCCATGGTGCCATACAGACTTTATGTAACATTATTAATATCCATAAATCCGTAAGCCAGCCATGTCACACTACAGGCACGTGTAGAAGGCCAGTCAGGATGTGCACCATAACGTGTGTTTACGGCGTCTGTTCCAGGCTAATTATAGCTCCCACCTGGTAAACAAGGACGGTGTCGAATTATTACGAGTCAGGAACACATGGGGCTGAATACATGCAATCGGTAAATTAATTAGAGAAGCGAAGAATTTTCTCATCAAAATTATCGCCTTTGTATCTTCTACGTAGGCGTGTCTTTCTGACAATGATAGGTAGATGGAGATAGTTTCATGTACAGTGTCAAAGATGATAACAATTTGATCTGTCGATAACAGTCGAGGATCAGTTGCGAGCTTAATTTCTTGTTAAAACAAGATACATTAACGTTAACTCAGTAACGACATGTTTCAACTTGCTTCACTTTCAATTTATTGAAAGTCTTAACCGTTTAAAAAACAACTACCTACTTACTTTAAAATAAACTGTTTCTTAAAGAACTGTCAATTTTCAAAGTTTGCTAATACATAGGTACATCTTATCTTATACAATTATCAAATGTTCATGCGGCTATTTAAAAACTAACAACACAAAATAATGAAACAAAATATACCCTAATACAATAAAGAGAATGATGCTTATAAAATTCAAATAAAAACGCGACGATAAATATTAAATACTAAACAAAAAAAAAGTAACTTCACGCCTATAATCCCCGAAGAGGTAGGCAGAGGAATGCAGAACCACTCCCACGTTTCACCA
>DWTO01004059.1:0-11918 GCA_018244755.1 Jemadia pseudognetus
AGCCACCTATTTCATAATGGGATGTAAACGTAACTGGTGAAACGTGGGAGTGTACTACCACGTCGGGGATTGCAACCGCGATGTTAAATTTTAATTTAGAATATCTTCCTTGTTTTTATGGAAAGTTTTTTCGCGATCTTTCTTAAGAATCCCGATTTAGCGGCGTTCCGGGAATGCCTCGAACGGAAATTCATTCCAAATTTAATTCGCGCGCGGCAAAAAATGTTTTCGAAAAACTCTCTCCATTTTAGATCGAAACGTAGAAGACAAAATATTTGAAGGCAATACAATATATATAAACTTATTAAAGATATTTCTAAATTATATACACATAAATAATATTTTTAATTAATTCAGTCATCATTATCAGCCTATCTTAGTCCACTGCTGGACATAGGCCTCCCGCAAAGAGCGCCATTGCGCTGTGTTCAACTTGCCTTCGTCATCATTATTAAGGCTTTATTATTCCACTTTTGGGTATGTATCTTTTCTCAGAAGGACAAGGTTTAGGGCCAGAGTTTACCGTGCTGGCCAAGTGCCGCTTGGCAGACTTCACCCGCCTCAGAGAATATTTTGGGGAAGTTTAAGGGTGGGTAGGTTGTTCATTCTGTTGTTATCCTTCGCCATTAAAGAAATTTATATTAAAACGCACATATTGGTAAAGACGGGAGTACAAGATTTGAACCCACGACACCAAGAGTGTGGAGGCTGAATTCTAAATCACTAAGCAATCGCTGTTAAATACATTTAATTTAAAAAATATTTTTATGACGTTCATTAAATCAATACGTTTTGAAGTGCAAATATACTTCAACTGTACTCGTGAAGGGGGCTTCACACGAGCGTCCTCGCCGCAGTAAATAAGGACAATAAATAATCTGTCGGTGACACCCGTGTGACGCGGCCTTTACGTAATGCTTCGGTCACACTGATGGGCTTTTCTAAAACAAACAGTTCATGTTACAGATAGATTAACAATGAATTATGATAAGTGGATTGTATTATCTACTCGTATTTAGCCAAATTGCAAACACCATTCTGTTTGGAATTGAAGTCTATTCAAATCGCTTAGTCGCTGTATATATTCAGAACTTCATAAATACTCAGTTCGATGTACTTATGATTTTTAGTATAACATCATGCGATGTATTTCTCTGAAGGGCTAGGTAGAGAAGTGAGTTATGTTATACCTATCGTCTCACCATGGATAACGAGGCGACCCTGTTTTTCCATATTATTGATATATTTCTTGATTTATCTATTCATGGTATAATTATTATAAAGTACATACATATAATTTACAATGGCTTTTTACTTAAATTCCTTTGAGTTAGCATTTCCACGATACTATAAAGAATAACAAAAAAAAGGAAAAAAAAATTTGTATTGAAATTGTAACTTGCACGGTTAAATAGATTTAAATTAATTAATTTAAATTCTTTTTTAAATTATAAAATCAATGTATGTTGAATATTGAAAACGAACGCACCCTACATCCCGTTAGTGGGCACTTGACGTAAGCGCCCTCTACACCGAGCTAAATAAATAACGGCGATAAATATAATCTGTCGCAGACACCGCGTGTAGGAAAACCTTTAGGTCGGAGTTAGGTCGCACCTCACGCTGATGCGTAACGATTTTGATATCAAAATTAATTTTTAATCTTATTGATGTAACTATATTTTTCATGTGTATGAAACTTAATATTATTAATGTACCATGGCAACCTATTATTCTGTGATTTTGTATTTAATTTATTACCTAAAATATGAGTATATTAGTACAATTGAAACTTCCAACTCCTAGCCTCCTATACAAAATTTCATGCATTTTGACATTGAATTATCACTTGCTGTAATGGTTAAGGAAAACATCGTGAGCAAAACATTTTAAACATCCACACAATGTTTTCTAAGGCGCGTGAAATCTACTAAGTTACACGTGGTCAGCGTGGCAGACTTTGGCCATGACCATTATAATGATTTTCATTATTAATTAATACAAACGGACCGACAAAATCACGGCTGAACAAATTTATACAGATTTATTAGTTATTTAACACGAGGCTGTCATAAGATGAACAGTGGTTTTTCCAAGTTCCATAGGCCGACGAGAAAGTTAGCTAAACGCTTATATATGCAATTGTGAAATAATTTGTAGACTCAAATAATATAAGCGTATCACAATCGTTAAACAAGGGACAGTTTAATTTGTTAGATGGCTACATTTGTTAGATTGCTACATTTGTTAGATTGCTACATTTGTTAGGCTAACGGTTGTCGGTCCACGACAGATGGGATCCCGATCCGCTGGAGAGAATAACGGCGTCTTTGGAAATTTATCTCAAAGGAATTCCTTCACTGTTGAGTCCTGAATTGAATTTTGTCAAATATCTTGGTCGAATTACGATATGTTTGACTGTTATAAAACTAAAATTATCATGAATCATAAAAATTGCGAAAGGAATTGTTGTTATGATACAATATTAGTAACTTCACATCACATCATATCATAGTGGGACGTAAACGTAACTGATTAAACATGGGAGTGCACTGCACGCTTCTGCTTACCTCTTCGGGGATTATAGGGGGGATAATATGTTTATAATAAAATTAATAATATTATATGCGCCGCTTGTCGTCGCGTGTTGCTTATAAGAAATTATGTATTTATATTATTTATTTTTGTATTAAACAAAACACATCATTGTGCAAGGCGGAAAACTCCTCCAAATATATATAGGTAAAGTTACACTGCGGTGTGACAGCTGCTCATATTTATCGGAATACGCCTTTGTTCCCGTATGTCCGTTATGCTTAGTTCCGTGCTCTAATGACTCCTGGCAATTACGCAAGCTATTCTATTCTTTATCCCATATGTGTAAAGGTGCCATTGTTGTGGCCGTGGAGATAATTATACACTCTTTTTGTTTCTAATTATGTTATATAAACAACAAATGGGGAGTAGTACCCGGGTTTTTACATTTGTTGTAGTATCTAGGTATCCGGATATTGTAACTACCTCATTTTGGGAGTACAAAACATGTCAAAACTATTCGTATTAAATTTTTCATAGAGTATCCTCTCTGCTTAAAGTCAGGCACATACAAATTTCAAACCGCTACAACTATTAATTACGTTGGATTAAAAATGTTGATTAAATATTTCAGGGGACTGTCCTAGGGTTTAAAATATATGTACAATGTTCTTATAATAAAATGTCTGAACAAGACCCGGCAACATTATAACCTGTAATGACAGACGTCATGCTGACGTTTTGAATGACGTCATCCGTCAAGTTAGAACGTAAAAGTGGAATTACAGAGGTGGCAGAAATAAACGGAGGGTTAAGGCTTCCGCGATCAAATTACCGTGGAAGGGAAAATCTATGTCATTTATATTGACATCTCTGTATGTTCAGTTAGTGGCCTAGACTGCTGAGTCCAGGGATGTAGGTTTGATTCCCAAGCAAAACAATTATTTGTACAATGAACTTAGGTATTTGTTCCGTAT
This sequence comes from Jemadia pseudognetus, assembly GCA_018244755.1. Taxonomy (NCBI): domain Eukaryota; kingdom Metazoa; phylum Arthropoda; class Insecta; order Lepidoptera; family Hesperiidae; genus Jemadia; species Jemadia pseudognetus. Next base: position 3,513 of record DWTO01004059.1, read on the forward strand.
TTGGACGTAGAATTACGTAAGTCTGAATTTATAAATGGATATATGTACTTATGTAAGTTTATCAGCTCTTTAATTATCATAGTCTGACTGATCAAGTATGGGACTAGATGTTAATAGCAGACCATAATATTCACTTACCACTTGTTGCGAAGTTACTGTCCCGTTTGATTCTCGTAAACCTGCAACAAAATAAAGCTTAAATATATATTTTTTTAACATCCGGAAACATGAATATGACACCGTAACTACGAGCCAAATACATTCATAAACTATGAATAACGTTTAACGTAATGATTTTTTTTACTTACAACTTATGTATCGTGTAAACCAAATGTATTTAATTGTTCTTAGAGATTTTAAAATTATTATTATTAGTTAGAACATTTGTCTGAATTGTTAAAATTGTTTTTTATTCGGTGATGAGGTTGAGGTGTTAATGAACGAGAGAGCGGTTGAATGAATGAATGAAGAAATAAGTGAATGGTTGGTGAACGAAAGCATTAATGAACGAATGAAGGCTAAATATATTTTTTGTATTCAGCTAAATTAACTTACCAAAAAGACTAAGATTGGAGTAAATAGTTAAACAGCTTTCTACGGACTCGCGTGTCACGGATTGACACGCGATTCGGTCGAAAGCTTTCAGATTAAATTAACTTTAGGTACTAATTACTGCTCATTATATATTGTTTACGTTTTTGTTTTTCGTTTGCTATGGACTGAACAATCTTGGCACTTTAAACCAGCGATAATTTCACGACGCGTATAACTTACAAGTAGTTTAATGAAATTTAATGTAATTTACTATAATAATTGAAACCTCGTTGGTCGTGTTGATTGCAAGCGCGACTGTTGATCGAGAGTTCCTGGGTTCAAATGCCGGGTCGGGCACTATTAGATTTTACTAACTCAGATTTTCTCGTTGATGCTTTGAGTTTAGATGTCTGCCCGGTGTATGGCAACAGGTATACCACCTATTCCGTAGTGGGACATTAACTGGTGGGACATAACTGGCAAAATTTGGGACTTTACCTCCTCTGCCTAACTCATCGGGGATTATGTACTATAAATCTTGGAATATTAATAGAGGATATTGTAAATCAACCGATGGTCCATAGAAACTTCTTTTTAGTCCACACTAGACTACTCTAGAACTTGTAATAAAAATAATAATTAATAGGGGTGCTCCATATTGACTGGAATTTTCTAGATATATCTTTTTGAAGTCCTCTATAACGATTTCTAAAAAATATTTATTATTTAATTGAGGGTATTGTAATTGAAATGGCCGTTGCTAGATGCTTCTTTTCATAGAAGTGAATAGAAATTTCGAGAAACGCGATTTAATACAACAGAATATTCCTGCTTCCGAGGCGACCAGGTGAAGTTGATATTCGTTTGAAATATGCAAATGCAGACTTAGCGCCCTCTGTGGCCGCGGCGGCGAATGTGGAGCCTGAAGACGAGGATTATGAATTATTCAGACCCACTCTGTTCTCGTGCTCAACTTTATGATACACTAGCATTTCATCCGCCTGGCGTCGGTGTGATGATATTTGAAAAACAGCATCGGACAGACTCACTGCTTACTTTAATTTGGTGTTGAATTTAGAAAAAAATTATAGATTTTATTCAAAGGGCTTGAAGATATAGTGATGTATAGTGGTCACTGTTTATCCCTTAAAGGATCTGGCGTGATGAAATAATACTAATATTCAATGTAATGACAATTGTAAGCATTATAGAAATTTGTTACACTTTTAAATATAATATTTAATTATATTATTAAAAGTAGTAAGGTTTCGTGATGATAAAATATTAGTAGTTAAGCTTCACAACCCCCATTCCAGGGTCCGGGATTCGAATCCTCAGCCATTGCCTGGCAAATACATTGCAAAAGGATTGACGCAGTACGACGCAACCCGTATGCTTAGTGATCGTTGCTACTAATAAACATTTGTAGTGGATGTTATATTGAGTGTTGAATCTAATAATAATTACTTAATGTAAATAAGTTGGGATGTGTCTTGCTTTAGTATTTGCCTATCGCGTGTCAGACTGTGAGTATTGCTGTTAAGCAGCAGAAGAATTGTTGCCTTGGAAATAGAATATCTGCAATTTGTTAACATTGCGTTATTCATCATAATTATTCAGACAGAGTGGAGAAAGCCTAGAAATGGGTAATTCAGCAATTCGTTCATATTCCATTATACATTTAACTGTAATTTAACGGGCATTCCACTAATTGTTTTTATGTAAATAATCTCGTGTACAATTCAATTTCGTTCCCAATATTCGTAATAACACACAACTGATGCGAGCGACGGATAAAATATTGTACATAATTTTACAAATTAAATCACATTAATATAACATTGATGCAAATTGAGATAAATCGCCCTCGTGTTTTTATTAAAGACCCCGAGCTCAATAATAATTTACTCTCAAATTATGGGTTATATTAATGTTGGTAACTATTAAATTTGTCTGGTGCGTGGGCACCGCGGATAGGGGGAGTTGGAGACGGGTAGTAGGGGGTGGTGCGCGGGCTGCGGTGGTGGTGAGGTAAACGAATCATCACAGGTTATTAGCTTTGATGATTGCAGTCTAATGAGGATTTTTTTTAGTTAAATGTGTAGTCTGGAATAACTGAGAGATGATATAAAAATGTTAATTGTTGTCGATAATGCTTAATTATTCAAATCGTTTTTTAATTCTAACCGTGCTAAAGCTACAGATAGGAGTTTTACAATAATATTTTTTTTAACACAAAACAGATAAAAACTTTGTAGAGAAACAGTTTATTTTCTTCACTGGTGTTAATTTCTTATGCATTTCTTATGCAATTATACAGTCGTCATTTTACTCCAGTTTGGCCACCTATCCCCATTTAATTTCAAATGCGATATTTCAGGTTAAATTAGGTAATACTAGCAAGTAATATGCTTAATTTTATATATCAGTGACATAATTTTATATATCAAATCCCAGACACCTGAAATCTAATACACTAGACTGTCACTGCATGTTAAAAAAATCCATGACTGTACGGTACAAGTAGATCTACGTCCATGCGAAAACCATATCAATCGGTTTTAATTAAAATCGAGTTGCATGGTACATAAATTGGAGCGAAATTATTCGATAACCAGTCCTTCCGGCCCAGTGAAGCGAACATACCCTGCATTTCTCCTAGAATAGCTTTCATTCCCATACTTATAACAGCACAGCACAGCTGTTTTAAATAATAAATGGCATAGCGATGTTGATATCAATAAATAAATTTTAATTAAATGACACACCTATTACAAATAGGTACGACTAATTAAGGTGAATAATAAATATTTAAAAAACACCAATTTTTATTTATATATAAAACATTATTATATTTATTCAGGTGATAGAAATTTATTTATAGATTTCGTTTTATCAATATTCTATACTAAACTCTAAACTATTTCAAAATTAAAATTATATCTCGGCGAGTTTTACTTTGGTAATTTAAATAGTCATTGAACGGAAACAAAATAGTGATATGGGAAGTAATATATTTTATAACGATATGATTGGCGTGTTGCAATTCTTTTTACGTCCCCTGCTCCATCATTCCATCTCTTTCTCATAGCTGCAAGAAGCCTGTACGTAGCCTATTACATCACCAGATATACATGCATAAGACTAAGTAAGACTCGAGAATGTCAATATATTGTTTAAAATATTATATAATTAATAATTAGTTCACTGCTGGAATAAGACCTTCCCTAAAAAATTCCAACGCATTGTCCTTGGCTTGACGCATTCAGCCAACTGCCTGCAGCCTTTCGCTGCGGGCTGAGATAGGCTGATGATAATGATGATGAGAGCTATTATTGGCAACGTCTGTTAATGCAGTTGGTGCATATATAAAAAGTTCAATGACCTGTGGTTTTTAATAAAAAAATTCAGTTGCGCGGTTTTACGTAGCGATGCAAATTTGGAGCGACTCCTTTCGGCCCAATGGAGCGGAAATTCCCGGGCATAATACGTACTCGAACTACTTCGTAATAAGGTTTTCTCTTCGGAAAGTCCCTGAGCTGGTACCAAAGAAGTCATAATTTCATAATAACGTTTATTTGAAATTCTCTTCTCTTCTCTATGTAAAGAAATGTAGAGACTGGGCAAATTTACCATAGAATCTCTTCAGTACAATATCGCGTTTAATAGCATTCATTTTTAAGTTCGGAGTTTTAGACGACGTACGTTTAAAACTTTTGTAGAAGTGTGTATAAAGCTTGACGGACGGAATTTTCCAAATTCCTTTTTCCAATTCCAGAAGCAAAGCTTCGCAGTCAAATGCTTTTGTGGCTTGTACAGCCGTATTTCGGCATTCAATCTGAGAGTATGGCAGATAGATGACACATAGACGAGGCGTTTTTATTTATTGCTGAAATACACGTTTTCAGATCACACTCAGATCCATTGTTCCAGTTGACCGCTGGTTTGGGATGCTGCATGTCGATATAGGGAACTTTCTGAGAGAAATACGACGCCTTATGCACAAACTAAATTTAGAAAACAACTGTAACTTATACACAGTTGTTTTAAAATATAAGAACAATAATTTTCAATTATATTGTAAGTTCTAAATAACATTTTCATTCTGGTCTTATTTCAAAAGCATCAATCAACAACAGTGCAATATGTATGTAATGCAAGAAACAGTTTTATATATTAGAACGTTTAACGTAAATATAATATCTCAGAATAGCTTTTACAATGGGCATATGTTAGCACAGATGAGTGAGTGCGGCAGACACGTGTAGGGTGACCATGTATTCTGAATATACCAGGACTTGTCCTGTGTCTACTTATGGAGTTGTTAAGAATAATAATTGTGTGTTTTTATAAATACCTATTGTGGTCCTTCAAGTGTGATGACGTCCTTCGAGAGATGACTCGCTTTGTGTACGATAATGGGTTTTTATTATGTCATCACGTCAGGTCCCTTATGGGGTAGACAAAGAGAGGCGGGTACCAAAAATTTCTATCGTTACAGCTATTCTCGACCTGCTGATCTGCTGACGAAATTACATTTAGACATGTAATTTTACTCTTAACACATACTAATTTTAAAAAAGTAGACTGGATTAAAATAATTTAATGCCTTTAAAATGAACACTTGCGTTTAGTAGATTTTTATTTTAATTACAGAATGTACTCGTATACAATTTTTATTATATATGTGTATGTGTATTATTAATCTTGTGTCGATTTGCATTCGTCTAGCGCGATAGACAATTCCTTTAACTATTTTCATTCTGAGAGGAGAGAATAATATTTATTTGATACATACATATAAATATATATGTAAAAAATTGTTATTGTAGTCCTACGAATGTAAATATATTTGAAAATACCAAAAGTCCTCTTCTGAGAAAATTTACGAGTAAAATAATTTTATTCAGTATTTCCTATTCGTATTTCGAACGTTTCACATTCCCCAAGACCTGTAAATCACGGATCGTATGTTACACGTTTCACATTAGATAAATCATGCGAAAATTGCTTCTACAATTGAACTATATTTATTTGCACCAACGAACGACGTGCACGAAAAATGTCTACTGCGTGGTTTATAAAGAAACCATATAACTGGTTATTAAAGCTAGGATACGTCTAAATATTATTGCATTTGGTAATTTACAGCTGATGTCTGAGCGGTCCGTTGGTTTAATGATTAATGGTTCTGTTGAGCTGGTGGTCGTGGATTCGGTTCCCGTCCGGAAAAAAAGATTTGTTTCTGTGAGTGCCAGTATTCGATACGCCTAGGCGTAAAGACATGTATATGGTTGGTATGGTTGGTTGTCTAAAATATTAAAATGATAAACCGGCATACTATGTATATTAAAACTGTAATAGTAAACAAATGTATTCTCTAAGTCGTGTGAAGTCTTCCAAACGACGCTTCACCAGCGTGGCAGACTATGGTCTTAACACTTTCATTTTGAGATGAGATTCAGGTAAATTGTGGAGGTATAAAAAAGGATTGAAAAAATTCAAAACTAATTTAACAATAAATATTGATGACTTGGTCCAAGTTTTCCATATTGTATAATTTGATTCCGGTCCGGTCCGGTACTATAGCTGTATAAATGGATCCTCTATTCGCCATCTGCGTTGAGTCGGGCCGCTGGCGTGGAAAACTACACAGAGGCTTAGATTTTAATATATGTTGCTTTTTATATATTTTCCTTTAATATGAATAAATTGCTACTCTTTGCCCTTGCAAATTGTTTAAAAATACCTAATATGAATATACCCTTTAACTGGCTCCTTGCTCTTGTTGGTTGCAAGTGCGACTGCGGATCCAGAGGTCCTGACTTCAATTCCCAGGTCGGGTATTATTAAATTTTCTAATTTAGATTTTCTAGTAGTGGCTCACAGTCTGGATATATGTTCGGTGTGTGAGCTTAGGCTCACCAACTACTCCATAGTGGGATGTAAAGGTAAGGTGGTTAAACGTGGAAATGTGTTGCACTCCTCTGTCTACCCCTTTGGGGATTATAGGCGTGACGTTACATTTATCTACGTCAGTATGGTATTTGTTCTTGAAGACATCGTTGTATACTAAAATATAGTCGTATTATCAAAATAAATTAGTGTTAGGTGCAATGACATATAAGAGATTGTCTAGATTGCTGCCCACTCGGTTGCAAATCTCTTCGCGAAGCTTCTTCGTACACTATTCTTTCCATAGTTTTCTCTATTAAAGAGTCTTTATAGATTGCTTCATATAACCAGTAGAGTCTTCAAAAGATAGCGTTTCATTGGCTTATCTGTCTAAGTATCAAAGGCGGCGTTATAAAACAGCTCGGAAACCTTAAAAATCCCCTTACGCAAACACTCATTTTTATTTTGAAAGGATATTATTACACGATACAAAGAGATGAATCTCTCGTAATGACTTCTACCCGTCAGCATTGCCGGAGATGGAAATTTAATTTATAGAAAGTTGTTACGACAAATGTTTTGAGTTACAAATTGTGTATTTGGAGACAAATTTATTTATCTAAAGTGAAACGTGAAGTTGGATGAACTTAGAAATGTATGGTCACTTATATGAACCAAGAAATAGCAGATTGTTTTCGTCTATTAGGTATTGAAGTTTGGGTTTTAGTATCAATAAGTTTGACTTATGCGGGATCTATTAAAAATTGAAGTTTGAATTCATGAGAGAGATATTGACTGATGATGATGATGATGATGATTCATACGTACATGTAGCGCCCCCTATTATCGTGTACTTAAAACATACACAATATACTAATGTACCACATTAAATTAACTATAATTTGTTTCTGAAAATGTTTTATACTTTACCTTTCAATTATTCGGTCAATTAACTTTTTTATTCATTTATCCGGTATATCTGTTCATCTTATACTTATGATTAATTCCACGTCAACTTCAAGATATGTATTATTTCATGCCTGTGACAAAATACAACACAAAATACCCATAAATAGAATTTGCCGTAAACTAACATTTAGTAGTGCCAGTGGATAGCCTAGTCGTCTAAAATTTTGCTTCTCACTTGGAAGGCCCGAGTGCACTTCTTTACAAAATTGTTAAGGTTAAATATATCTTAATTAAATGGTGAAGGAAAACATTGTGAGGAAACTTGTGCAGGTTTCTTAAAATTCGTAACTTTAAAAAAAGTTCTCTTAGTGTAAAGCCTGCCAATTTGCTTTTGTTAGGCGTGGGAGACTGTGGCCTTAACTTTATTCTGAGAGATTTATTTTGATTTATTTTATATATTTATATTATTATATTATATATTTATAGATTTATTCTGAGAGAAGACACGTGCCCAATAGTGGAACGACAAAAAACCTCGGAAAAAAGTAGAATAAATTAAAAAATACATAAGACGAATTATATCTGAGAAAGTAAGTCATGCCCTCGGATTACGTAGTCATTTGAAGATATCTTTAACCTCAATTTAGAGTCTGGAAATTGTGGACAAATCGTTCATAGATTTCGCTTCGGTTTTAAACCTTTTTGTGACAATTTATTTCGCGGAGTCAAAAGATCTTGCCTCGTTCGCACGTACCATTGTGATTAAATTTATCCCGTTACGGACAGAATCAGACTGGAAAAATATAATGATGAAGTTAAGGACTGATTTTCATTTTGATGAGGATACACTTTTGTATACAATTGCGAAGGTTGCTATGATAGATGTCACTGAAGTAGTACATTAAATATTTGATACAGAAAATGTGAACCTGTGAAAATTAGTTTGCTGATTGCAAATGAATTTGTATTTTTTTATTATAATAAACCTAATTTCACGCCTGTTATCCCCGAAGAGGTAGGCAGAGGAGTGTAGTACACTCCCACGTTTCACCAGTTACGTTTACGTCC